>ML794413.1:638442-685374 GCA_009831015.1 Picea engelmannii | reverse complement strand
TTGGAATGGAATTCCTTCCCCAAATTTATCTCCTTATTTCTTGGGATGTGTGTGTGTTCTTGATGTGTGTTCCAATGTAATCTCTCTTGAATGTTTTCCTCCATTGCCTGGACTACAACAAAACACCTCTTTTCTATTTTTTTTCTTTTTTTCTCCTTCATAGTTTAACGAGCACGAAAGAGAGATAAAAGTATGCTCGGTACGTATCTTTTTCATGTTTTTTTACAAGTCCAAAAAAGAGAGAAAAGTGTACTCGATAATGTCTTTTTCATGTCCTTTTATGGGTCTGAAAAAGAGATAAAGTATACTCGTCTGGCGAGAACAAGTGGCTTAATAGCATGTTCCTATGTTCCAAGAACATGGAAATGACCTAATAAAGATGGATGAAAATGGTATTGACAAGTGAGATCCACTGTTAGAAGTTGTTTTCTCCATGGGTAGATGGATACAAAATGGAGGTCAAATAATGCAAGAGGCAGATGATCAAGGGATACTACAATAGTGATAAGCGAGATCTGGGAAAACAAAAACATAGTGACGTGACATATGACAAAAGAAACAAATTCATAGGGGACCATTAAGCAACATATAAATTTTGGTATCCCCCTCAGGATATGGCCATAATATAAATGAAGAGAGGAAAATGAGTCTTAATGTCAAGTCATGGTGGTACTATAGGAGGGTTCTCGAGCCGATGAGAAATCACAGCATAGCTATCCAATGGAAATTTGGGTGCTAACTAGGGCATCCATGAAGGGTAGGAACTACCAAAAAAGTCACAACATGCATACAAAGTGGCTAATGTCACAACCTGATGGGATCAAACCTAAGGTGTATTGATGACAAAATGGAAGGTTAATAATGTAAGATGGTATTGTAAGGAAAAATCTATCCCTATATGCCAGTTCGGGAAAACATACCTCAATTTTGGTGGAATTCTCATTTTCGGTAAAAACAAGTCCCCGTAATCCTGTCAACACATGTAAACTAGATTCTGGGTTCAAAATGCGTAGTGAAATCTCAAAAAAGAAAATGTTTTCATATTTTTTGGATATGATATATGCAAAACAAAAGGCACTCACACTACACAGCTATGGACAAGGATGTATGCATATTGATGATTTATTCCATGTAGATCCCATTTCTAAGCTCAGGCCAAAGATATTTTTAGTCATCGATGAACTCATGATCCATTGTCGACATCATATGGATCACCATGTTGGGGCCATTCCACACATGATCGAATTTCCACATACGGAGATACTCATTGTGAGTAGTGTTGCGAGCTAAGAAATCTCCTTGATGGGCTCCATCAAAACATGAAGGAAGTATGAAACGTGAATATTAGAGGGAAGAGGAAGTAGAAAATTCGGTGGCAAGTTCTGAAATAGATAACCGAGGAAGAAAAGGGTCAACATTGGGAGGGCTATTGGTTTTCCTAGAAAATGTGTCCTGTCTCGGATCAAGACTCATAATGATAAGTCTCATTGGTTCTGAATTATGAAAATACGATTGATACATCACCTCATCCTTGTTATTATCTGGGGAAGCAATGACATCTAGTATGGATTTATCTGAAGTCAACTCAGTCTCTAGGAAATCATGTGAACACAAAGAGTCAACAACCCATTCAGATGGAGTAGGTTGATCACACTCCATATGAGGATGGAGTTTATTACTAGTATCAGTGTATGTTGATGGGATTTTGGTATTGAAAATATCAACCATATTGAGTAGAATGGATGCTCCATATGATTTGACATCCTCATAATGAGGTACCACCCAAGGATCAACAAAGTCGAGGGATCCACTGGTAAATGATGAAATCGTGTTGATAGGATCAATGTTTGCAACACAAGATGGCATGGGAAGGGGAAAAATACCCATGAGTGAAGGATCTTTGACCATACTACACCAACATGCATATAATATTGTTAGGTATCACCAACAAAGGGTACATTAGGCCTCGCATTGGATCCAAGGTTTGGGGTACAAAATGCAATTTGATTGATCATCACTATTTTCCATTGACAAGGGAAGCATAAGACCTTAAACATGGATGAGACAACTACAGTCATCTCATAGAACCAAGTGCACCCAAGTAACAAATTGTATTCAAGAGGTACATTGATGACCTCCACAAAAACAGAGACAATATTACCACCTAACTTGATGGGTAAGGAAGTGATTATCCCATGGGAATGGAACATATGTTCATCTATGTTTTCAACAATGTGGAAAATGTGTCTAGATTTGGAGAGCCAAGGGCCTTCTAATAGGACATAAACATGATACAAGTCGAGGCTCCTTCATCAACCATGGTTCGAAAGATGTTTTTCCCCATTGATCAAAATTTGATGTGGAATGTGACTTGATGGGAGATCTTATGTGTAACGTGATCATAATAAATGTTTATGAAACTTGAATCCAAGAGATCAACCCCACCTATAGCAGGAAACAAGGATTTACACTGCATTGGGAAATTATGGACGACTTCGAGCACTGACATGGAAGAAGGTGCCTGGGCCAAGTCTTCCACAATACTCTAGTTTTGGGAATCATGTGTGTTTGTATTATGTGTCACTTTTTGAATAAATCCATTTGGGGGGAGAAGCAGTGTGTCAAAGGATGGATTTTAAATATGAAGAGGGAACCACCAGGCTAGGAATAAGATGTCGATTCATTCATAGCTAGAGTAGGCTCGAAATTGTCATAATTCTTAGTTCAAATTTGAAAATTGATCGTGTGGTCAGACATGAAGATGGAAGAATTCGAGGAAGACCCCTCATGGTGAGGGGTACCTGTCATGACCCCTTGTGGAGGAGCAATATTTGTTGCAATCATATGTTGAGGTTGAGGGAGAGAAGGATGAGTTAAAATAGTGGGATGCTAGGGGGTATTTTGTTGTACCAAATAGAGATGGATCTCATAATTTCAAGGAAACTTATGAGTAGGGTAGTCCTCCCCACAAAGTTTGTAGGGGAACTTCCTCTTCCACTTCTTGTTTGTACCCCCCTCTTGAGTTTTTTGGGTGGGGATAGTGCCTTTCTCAGAATTGGATTTTTTCTTGTTATTCCTTTTCTTCTATCCTCTAGGTTGCTGAGGATTCTTTGATTGCATGGAATGCATTGAATTCACATCGAAGGTATAAGTAGGTCCTGTGGAAATTTGAGCATTAGAACTAGCAACTAATAGATGTGATGAAATATCCATGTGACCTATTTGGTCAACTAACTGGTTCATAGAAACATGCGAAATAGAACCAACCACACCATCGACATGGGGTCCTAGGTTTGGTTTCTTAAAATCCGTCGATGGCCTATGATCATTTTGGATACTGTCATATAGAGTACCCAACTGAGAGTACATCAAGTCCAATTGTTGGGCACACATAATTAATTTCTCCTCGGTAGCTACCCTGGCCATAGCTACATCCTTGGAAATGGTTGGAAGGAGGGCTTTGGTGAACCACTCCATTAAGAGATTATCCAGAATTTGAGTCTTGATCATTCTATGCTTTCATTTCCATTCATGTATATGATAAAAAAGGTTGGTGGAAGTATCCTGAGGCAATGATGTCAATAGCTATGTTCCTATCTCATACCATATTGGTAACTGGTAATGCATTAGAAATACCATTTCCAAGTCATTGAATATTTTAAAGGAAGATCCTTGTAACTCAATATACCACTTAGTAACACTTCTGGTTAGGTATCTTTGGAAAATATGTAGCCTCACACTATCATCCATCAAGGAATTAGATGAGCACCAAAAGTGAAATGTCATGATGTGTGTGGAGGGGTCTTCTCCCAAATTTACGTCAAATTTTGGAATGTCTAATGGTAGCTTGTGATACATGGTTGACCATGAAGGGTTGTGGGAAATAGGGTCATTTGTCAATAAAAAAAAATTAGGTAAGTATAATGTCACGAGGAAGGGAAACGACGTATGATAAAATCAATACTTGGAGGGATGTGAATTCTCTGTTGTCCTAGATGAACCTTGTGGTCCCTCAATGTTCATACTAACATAAGGTTTTTGAGGTGTTCATGAAGAGAAAGTGCCCCCAGAGATGGTGGAATGTTATATACTAATACTAGATCTACAAATATGATTCAAAAATAAACCGATAATAAGTGCCAAACTATTCAATGAAACATTGAACACAAGAAATAGAGAAAACCCTTGAGGTAGGGCAACACCATACATTATTCCTTATGGAAGGAATGCACTACTCAAGCAATACTTGCTTGTACAAAATTAATATTCTTCTTCAAGACAATTACATTGCTTACATTTCCTTTATAGCATTCTCTATATCCTAGGAATAGTCTAGATAAGGAACATTCTAGAGAAGGAATCTTCTATAATATAACTACCCATTTATTATATATAACTACCATAGTGGGCCTTATTTAACACTATGGTGGACCTAGTCCACCTTACATTGAATGACCTCAACTAATAATACATAAACCCATTCCCATTGGGTACCTCACATATTACCTCCCTAGGTATAGTACATTCCACCCCCGTTAAGTATTTTTCATCCCTGAAACATGAGAAGAGACCATACAATGTGACTAGCTAAGAATTGTAGCCAACTGGTACCAAGTACGACCATCCATCCATCCTAATGAAAGACATAAATGATTTCCAATTGATGCTTTTCCACCTTGAACTTGCTTTGCATCGATCTGGTGTTTCCACGGGGTTGGTTCTGTAGCACGATGTCTCCCTGTAGTGCTAGTAGTCCTCCATTCACCTCTTGATTGATTTCCTTTTTGGTTCCCTCTTGGTGCATAAGTGTTTTGATGTTGACGCCCTTGTTTTAATGACTTTTATTTCGATATGATGTGCATGGTGATATACAACAACAAGAGGAATTGGTTCCTTTTTCTTCAAATCTGGAAACCCTTGTGACTTAGAGTCAATAACCTCCTTAGATTCTTTACTGTGACCTTCCTATGGCTTTTATTCATCTCCTTCTATAGACTCTGCCTTTGATTCAACTTTAGACTCTACAAGAACTTAAGTGCTTGTTGTCGTGGGCCATTTTGTCTTACTAAGAGACACATCCTACAATGTGATTTTATTTTTCTTGTACCACATATTTATAAACCTCTTTTTAACATTAATATTAATTGTACCCACTGATTCTATCCACGGTTATCCCAAAACAATGTCCACCTCACCCATATCTATAGCATAAAAATATGAATGCAACACATATTTATCCATACTGAGCTTCAAATATTTAAAAATTTGAACATTTTCACCTGCAACCTGTGTTCTTTGAATATTCTTTGCAGCAAATTGCAATTTATTAGCCAACTGAACATTGATAAAGTTATGCATGCAACTGGGTTAATAGAAACAATGATATTTTCTTTATGAATACAACCATGGACCTGTAATAAACACTTGTCTCTTTATGCATCCTTACGTTTTGCAAGAGACCACTTGTCTAAAAATACTTGGTCAAATTCTTCATTAAAGAGTGCCTTCATTTTTCCATAATAAAGTGAGTTCCACTAAATGGCCGCAACACCTTGTAAGTGTAAATTGACTATACCTCTCCAATTATTTTTCCAAAATGACTTATCTTCTTTTAAAAATTATCCAATACTAGGGCCATCATTTTTTCCAGTAAAAATCATCTTTCTTAGAGAAATATGTAACAAACACTAGAAATTACTGTGCAAATCGCGTGGCTTTTTTCAGAAAAATCTTGAAACATTGTTGAATTTAAAATTCTCATAACTTTACTTCCCAGACTCCATTTCGACTAATTTTGTTTTTTGAAATTGAGTATTTTACCTAGAGGAATTAAAATATCCAATTTGTTTCTACAAATTCTTCTCATAAAGTTTCATATTTGAACCTGGAGTGTGTTGCACCCATTTTTCCCCTTTAAAAATCTACAAAATGAAACAAAAACTTCCCTTCTATGGCCAAGGAAAGAGCTCTGTGTTGGATAGTTGGTTTTCATTGATGTCAACCCTTGGAGATTGATGTCAACTCTTGGAGAAGTCTCGAGGCCCTAGAGATGTGGTTAAGATATATGGATAGTTAATTGTCATTGATGGATTGGTTGATGTCAGCATATGTGTTGGATGCATTTGATGAAGTCTACATGTAGCTCCAAAGGTATGGTCATGGAACCCATAGTTGATCGAGGAATAAATACATGAAGGTAAGTGTATTTTCAAGTAAGAATATCATGGATGGATATTATGCATTGTCTCGTTTCCGGTGATAGGTGGTACGTCACGTGGCTCCTTACGGCTGAGGAGATATGGATTTGTAAAGAGTGGAGGACCCTCAAGAATAATATAGAATCTCCTAGAAGGTCAAAAGAAGTTAAATATTCTAGAAGCCTCTAGAAAGTCTTCAAGAATTTTTCCATTCAAAGTGGTTGCAACATGAAGTTAATTATGGGTAAAGTAGTTGTAACAAAGAAATTATGAGTTTACTAATTATGGGTAAAGTAGTTGCAACAAGAAAGTACAGGTTGACCCTAAAATTAAGAAAAAGGGTAAAACCATTATGACCCTAAAATGAGGAAAAGGGTAAAATAGTTATGACCCTAAAATTAGGAAAAAGGGTAAAACAATTATGACTCTAAAATTAGAAATAAATGGTAAAACAATTATGACCCTAAAATTAGGAAAAAGGGTAAAACAATTATTACCCTAAAATTAGGAAAAAGAGTAAAACATTAAAGGGAAAACAATTGTAACAATAAATTGATTAAGGGTAACATGGTTACAACAAGAAATTAATTAAGGGTAAAGTGGTTAAAAGTGGTAAATGTGCTCATTCTGATTCACCCCCCCTCTCAGTATTCCAACAACCGGTATCAGGGTAGGTCCTTCAATAAAACAATCTAACCACTGGAAGGAATATCATGGAGTACACTGAGATTAGAGTACCACAATTTGATGGTTAGAGTGGTCTGAGCTATGATCTGTAGAGAAGCAGGATGAAAGCATTACTAGGAGCATAGGGGTATGATGTTTGGTACTCAGTTGTTACAGGATACACCACTACAAATACATTGAAGACTCCAACCAAGAAGGAATTGAAAATAAACAATAAATAGCAATGGGTTTCATCTAGGAAGGATTACCTGATCTAGTAAAAGAGAAAGTGGGAAATGTTTTATTAGCTAAAGAACTTTGGGATAAGCTACATGATCTCTATTTTGAGGAATCTCCCATTACAGATCCAGAGAGTGCTAAAGAATATGCAGGTACAAAACAAGAAGAAATATGCTCGACATATTTGGAAGAAGAATATTGTGAAGAAGACATAGTAGACCTTGAAGCAAAATTAATTAGTGATTTAGACGAATTAACGAAAGAAAGGAAGAAAAACAAGTCTCTTGAGGAACAATTAGTCAAGAATAATTCTCAAGAAAGTTCCTAAGAATCCCATTAGGTCATTGTGAATCTAAAATCTCGGCTGTAAGAAGCAAGAAGAATTGAAGAATCATACAAAAGTCAAATGGAAGAGAAGCAGTGTTTGGAAGCCGAAATAGTAACACAAAGAAAGGAAGTAGAAAACAAAGAGAATATTTTGATAGATCATCTCAAGGAAAGATATGAGGATTTAAACCATCTTGAAGAAAAGTTTAGTCAACAAGAAAAAAATCTTGAAGAAGAAATCAGCTCCTTGAATAAGAAATAATCTCCTTGAAGATCCAACTTGAAGAAGAAAAGAGAACAAAATAATTCATGAAGATTCAAATGATGAATAAAGAAGAATAGGTTGAGAAGCTTGAAGAAGAATTTATCACATTGAGATTCAAAATCGTCAAACTCAGCAAGAACGTTGAAGAGAGAGAAACATCCACATCATCAGTAAAGAAAGTTTAAGAGAAGCACTCCAGGTTGCCAGAAAGGAAGAATGAATAAAATAGAAAGAGTTATGAAAAAGTACTCAAAAGAAGGAATCATGGTCAACAAGAATCAAATAAGAATGAGTATAATAAAGATACATCTTCAACAATACCTTTCACATTCAAGCAACAAAGAATATTAAAGGATGTTGAAGGGATCAACAGAAGGGAAGATCACAATCATCCAAGGTAGGAATTCAGAAGGACTACACCACAAAGAACATCATTCACTCCCACGTATGAAAATTTATTTTATGGTCATTGTTTTATTTGTACTAACTTTGGACATAAGGATATAGATTGCAGAGAATATTGAAGAAATGTTCAGACAAAAAATAACTTTGTGGTTCCCCACAACATTAAGTGTTACAAATGCCACAATTATGGTCACATAGCTCAGAATTGTAGAATCATGATGTAACATACCGAACCACCCACAGGCTAGGATACGCTACTTCAAGCCCGCTCTCAATCTTGTTTCTCTTACAGATACCTTTCAAATTAATAAAGATGCATAAAAGAAAGGAACTAAATGACATGAAGAAAAATAACCAGCAAGCATGCATATTCTAAAGATTGAATTCAACGATAAATAAATACACAACGGAATAAATCATACACGGGTAAATAATACCGTAATAGAGAGCAGTTATTTTTTATAAAAGAAGACACCAACCAGATGCAGAACAAGGACATTCCACCCAACCGTAGACACTGATGTTCCAAGTCTCAACAACAATGTCACCCCTAAGCCAGGGCTATGAATCCACAAGGATGGTTCCAGAGTGTTACTTGGATTCCCAAACCAGTCAACACTCAATCTCTCATAGGCTTCCCAAAACACACAATAATCCAAGTACCCAGCTCTCTTCTACCCATCTTGCACAACCCAAGAGAATGGACCCTCTCCCTTCTCTTCAACGCAGTCCCTTAGTCTATCCTTCTCCTTCTAGGGCTCTAGTGCATTTGGTCCAAAATCTCCATGCTGGGACTCTTAGGAATCACAACTGTTAGAAAAGCTAAAAACAGGCCAAATCATCTCATACATGCATGCCTCAAATCATGGTTGGATTACACCAACAATATCTATAGCCAACAATTCCATGGACACTCTTCAATAGTTTGTATTCCTTTCCTAAGCCAAAACATGGATGAGGAAAGATGAGTGGGTGACATAAATGAATGGAGTGAGATATCCACAAAAGGTGTGAACAAAGAGAAATGGAGTGCATGTGTGAATGAATGAATGAGTAAGTGAACGAGTGAGGTGACCAACAGAAGAACCAGAATGAGAATGGAAGTGAGAGAGAACTAATGCCCCCAGTAGACCAGGGATGAGTTTATGTAACTCTTGGGAATCAAGAACCTCATGGCTTTCCCCTAAGAGGCTCACATAACTGATTCCCCCCATTAAACAAATGGGTAATTAAAAAATGAAATAAACACTTAGCCCCTCAAGCCCCCTCTCTTGTGGAATCATATCCCCCTATAACTCTAGTCATTGTTAGTATAGAAGCCAATGATTTATTTATTATTAATAATGATAAAAACATTACATTTCTTAGGAACATTGGCCTCTTTTAATTGTTTGGGCACTTTGTCCTCTCATAAATTAACAAATACATTATTTAATATGGGGCTCAAAACACGGGGTGTTACATCACCTCCCCCTTATTTTGGCATTGTCATGAGTGCATATACAAAACAAGAATCAAAATTCCAAAATTTATTCAAAAAGTTGTGGGTACTTTGCCCACATGGCATCTTCATTCTCCCAGGAAGCATCTTCAGGACCGTAGTAGGTCCACTAAAAATTTACCATCTCTATAGCTCGATTCCAGAGCATTTTAACTTTTATGTCCAATATTTTCACTAGTTGGACCTGAAAGTCTCCTTCTGTCTCTACTTGAATCATATGCTAATCAATAACATGGTTAGGATCATGTACATATTTCTTTAGAAAAGAGACATGAAATACATTATTCACATTCATGGAAGCAGGCAATGTAAGCATGTATGCAACTGGTCCTATTCTGTCCAATATCTCAAATGGACCTCAAAATATGGCTGCCAACTTTGTAAAACTACCCAACTTCAAAGAGCTCTTCTTTGGATTCACTTTCAAAAGAACATGCTCCCCCACTTTAAATTCTCTTGTTGTCCTATTCTTATCTGCATAAAATTTCTGTCTATCTTGAGCTACCTTTAAATTCTTCTTAATCTTAACCATCCGGTGTTCCATTTCCTTGAGAAACTCTGGCCCAAATACCACTTTGTTTACTGGGTTGTCCCAGCTCACTGGAGTATTGCATTTCCTACCATATAAAGCTTCAAATGGGCTCATTTTCAATGAAGCTTGATATCCATTATTATAGGAAAACTCAACCAAGTGTGCGTAATCTTCCCTCTTAGATGGTTTATCCATCACATACATTCTCAACATGTCTTCAATTACTTGGTTGACCCTCTCTGTCTACCCATCTGAATGTGGATGGTATGATGTGCTAAAATTTAGATTTGTACCAAATCCTTTAAATAATCCCTTCCAGAAATTTGAAGTAAACTTTGTGTCTCTGTCCGAGACAATTTTCCTAGGTATCCCATGCAACCTAGCAATCTCCCTCATGTAAATTTATGCAATATTAGTTGTTGTATGAGTTGTTTTCACAGGAACAAAATGATTAGTTGTTGGCATAGGGGCATACCCAGGGTTCAACCCTTTAACAATGCACCAACAAAACCCTAACTACTGCCCCTTTAGACAACACCTTCAAAATAGATGAAGTCTCACCCGAGGTAGAGGTAGGGGTGGTTGCATGACTCAAATGTTTGCAACCTAGTAGGGAAACAGATTTGTGATTACACCACTCTAATAAAGAACTTAGTAGTTATAATTCATCAATATTTAACCCTTATTCATATCACGGATCCAAACCCTAATTACAGAAAAACACAGTATTCAACCGGATCTAACACATCTAAGCACTTAGCATATGGAAAGAGATCAGATCTAGCATTCATTGACATGACTAAGTAATTAATCTATCATACTAGATTCATCTAAACATTCATTACTGAACTAAGCTTAAATAATATGAACAATATAACAACCATAATGCACAAAGCAACCATAACACGTGATATAGGTGGTTCACCCCAGTGTGGGGTTACATCCACCAACTCTTCCCTTATTTATTATCTTCTGTCAATCTTCTACAAGCACAGAGCCCAAAAACCCCACTCTTCATAGGACATGAAATCTACGTGCACCTCATCAGATCCTCCTTCCCCAAGTTAGGTCACATCACAAAGACTTCTTACACAATATGCACAAAAGATTCTTACAATCACTTGCACTTATTTATGTAAGTCTTACCAGATAGTATGCACAAAACCTCTAGCTCCACACTAAGCCGATTCTATCAGGTCTCTTCACTTAGCACACTCTGGCCCTTCTTACATCGCCTATATTTCCATTTATACATTACAAAATGGGGCTAGACATGGGTAAAACCATGGGCCGACATCACATACCCGTTACATAAACCCTAATCCAAAAAATTCCCTAAAAAGGGGTTGGCATCCCACAATCTTTGCTTCGACTTGCGCTCCACCTTCAACCAGCCTATTGAAGTCCCAAAAGTGGTCAAACATGACCAAGGTTCTCCAAAACTTGGTTGAGGGACAACATGCCCCCATCACTCACCTGTCACTCGTCCCGAGTCACTCTTCTCTAAGTAACTCTGCCTCAAACGCCTCGAGCTTGGCTCAAGCTGCTTCAAATTGCTGCTTCGCTAAGGGTCCCTGCTCAACAAACTCCTGAATAACTGCCTCGGTCACAGGTCCTTTCAAGCGTTGTTTGAATGTAGTGACTGGTTTTTCTCGTTCTACTCCTTGTCCTTCAATCTCCTGAAAACGTAGGAAAGTTTCATCCTAGACTGGATGGAGCTTCTGAGTCACTTCCATGACTTTTCTCTGTATTACATGGACCTGTTGCTGAGCTGTGAACTATTCTTGGGATCTTTTCATTCGTTCGACTGATGAAAAGGGCTCCAATTTTGCTTGTACTGTTGTTGCTTGTTTCTTTTCTTCCTAGAGCTGTGACTCCAGTGTACATAGTTCAAGGTCCTCAGTAAGGCGCTCATAATTCTATGAACTTTGACTACTAAAATTTTTACATTCCAAGGCTAATGCCTTGAATCTTTGGACTACAATTTGGGTGGTTTCTTCTCGCTGGTCTCACACTTCCTGTAGAGTGCTTGGTATTACTTGTAACTCCAATTTTGCTACTCTCTGTTGAAGTTGCTGGATGGCCGCAACAAAACTTGCTACTTGACACTCCACTTGGTCTTCTTCTATCTGTTCCAAGACTGTCACAACGAAAAGTGCTTTGTTGACTACTTCTTTAAATCCAACCTACTCCGTGAGCAGTTGTTCTTTCTCTTTATGGATCTATGCTTTATCCTCTTCAAACTTTATTTGGAGGTCATCCTTCTCTTGTTGCGCAACTCTGCGATGCTCTATCAATTCCTCTTGTGCTTGCTTCAGGGCCACTGTGGCCTATTATTTTTCTTCCTGCACACGATGAAGGCGAGCAGGCTCATCTCCCAACTTTGTTTCTTCTTATGGTGGGGGTGTAGTGGACACTGTGTGGCTGGAGTGAAGGGCTTGTTGTACCCCTCTCAAATTTGCTTCAATTCTTTCGTACATGGTTTCTTGTTTTGCTTCATTTCTCTGCAAAATATATTCCGAGGCGTATTATACAACTACGATAATGAAGTCAAAGTCATCGACCATGAGCACAGTCTACAACTTCGGCTTACTAGCTTTGGAATTCTTCCATGATGTAGGTTTTGTTGGGGAAACCTTTCTTTTCCTAGATATCTCTGCCTCTTCAAGGGGATTCCTAAGCAATGTTACTTCTCCCTACTTCAGTTTGTCTTCTTGCCCTTCTTTCACTTCTTTTTCCAGTTTTTCATCTCCTCCTCTTCTAGGTGAATCTGATGCAATTTCTTCTGATGTGCTATGAATTTCTTGTACATCTTCCTTATTTTTCTTCTTGCTATTGCTAGGTGCATCATACTCTTCACGAGTAACCACCAAACTTCCAATGAGGTCGAGGTCGGACAGTTCTGCATGGTTGACTGGAACTAAGATTTCTTTAGGCCACTCCTTGATGATTTCCTCCATGTCCTCCTCAGTGATATTGTAATAGGATTGAAGCTCTTCTTTATGTTTGTCTCTGCACGTAGTAATATATATAAAATGCCTATCTGTGCGGAACTTCACAATTGGTCTAAACCTATCCAGGGTATTTGATGTCATACAAGGGAAAGACTCAATAGCCCTCTTTAACTATAGGTAGTAGGTATGGAACACCACGTTCGACTACCATTGTTTCCCCATATTGCTCGAATACCAGAGCATGGTAAACTTCACAGCTAGTGGCTCAAACGAATCAATGTCAGGGAGGGTCGCTTCTTCCGGCATATCCCAAGTAATGAACACAATGAGGATCATCAACCAGCTAAAATGGAACTCGTATCCCCGATCCTGAGCTTCATGGAAGTCCTGTTCTAACTGGTTGACGAGGTAACTCACCCAGTTCATTTGTAATCCTTCCACGCATTTTCCCTGCGAGGTCAACAACAAACCTCGTGACCTGCATGGGTTTGTTCTTCCTTACTATCTTACCAACAATCAACTGGCAGGCTAGGCACAATGCACCATTCTGAATGGAGGCTACCTTGTAGCCTCGCTTCCCCTTATCAACATATCGATATGTGTCTTTAATCTTCTATGCTAGGGCGCGATCTACAACCTTCCCTGGGTAAAATTATTGTGGGTCTGGTCCTTGCATGCTTAATCTGGTGATCCTATGGATCAATGCTAGATTGATCATGATACGCCTGTCCAACCACAGATAACCACCATGGAAGCACGACAATGGGAGCTTAAAACATGCATTAATCTTCTGATGTATTCCGAAGTGGGGTATCTTCATCATGTTCAAGATAGTGGACCTTACGATGTTCATGGTCCACGGCTAGGGGATGATCTTCGACTTCTTTCCCTTGGTCTTGGTCAAATATTTGTGAGGTGTGAGCATGACATAGCTCTTGCAGTCTCCTAGGTTGTAGTCACTGATATTCAAGGTTGGAATCCTCTCCAATTGTGGTCTGAATGTTTGTATTCCCTTCGGGAGGTACGAAGTGATGAATGTGTAGTCAAAGTCCCTTGGGACACTGTCACGACTCACCACACTGGATAGGGGTGGGATTTAGTTGGGCAGGATGGATGGGATTAGCTTCACATTCTCCAAGTCATCACGATGCTTGGTTATTTTCTCGGTCGCAGCTCGGGATGGTCCAGATCCGTGAGCAGTCGAAGGGGAGGCTTGCACTCCTCTCGTCGAGGAGGCTTGAATTCCTGCGGACATCACCTTCTTGGCCATGAGGTCTATTAGAATCTCTTCGACGGCTTTTTCTGCTGTGCTAATTTCGTCCGACATGCACACTCGAGATATGATATCTCAGGACGGTGAACAATACTCAATGTAATAGAATGGATGGTGAGGTCTCAATGATCACTGCGCAAAATCAACTAGTTCTATGTAGGCTCGAATGATCACAATTGGAAAATGTGTTCTTGGTGCAATGCTCAACGGGATAAATAGGTATTATCGAAACAGATTCTTCCAACAGGAAGGAATGCGTCAATCAATGTAGTTCCATCCATTATGGCGCAGGCCCAACGGTCCAAGGGAGAACGTTTCGACAATAACTGTGTTTCTAGCTGTCCTGGAGCATCGTTCTAATGGTCGGGACGCCTCCAATGGTCATATTTTTCTACCATGGAGAAGTTCCAATATGTGTTGTACTGATATTCAGTGAAGTTCAAGTTCTAGAAGCCTTCCTTTTACGAAGTCTTCCTTGGAACTTCTTGCAATTTTTCTAATTTTTCTCTCTTCTTATTGAACTTTCTAGCCTTCTTTCCTATGATTTGAATCACTGGTTTCCTTTTTCCATTATTTTTTTTATCTCCTCTTGGAATGATAACTTCACACTGTGGAGGTTCTTTCATAGGGTTCAAGGGTAATACTTCTTCTCTTGTACAGACATGTGTCTCCAATCTTCCTGTGTCCTTTCAACTTAGATGTCCATATCTTTGGTCCTTCGTAGCTTTGACTAGTTCTCTTGTTCTTGCAGTAAGTGCACTATTTTCCTATCCATGAAATCTATTAGTTATTTCTTTTTCTGTTCTATATCATCCACTTCTTGTTTCCTTCGTATCTAATCTTTCTCAATCCAAGTTTTTCCTAGCAAGATAACAAATGGGGTATTGTTCTCAACAAATTTAACGATCTCAACTTCTTCTTCTATCGAAGTGCCATGAGTACTCATAGATGTCTGGGTAAGTCTTCCACATAGGGTTATCAACTTTCCTCTAAATAATCCTATTCCTCCTAATGAAGGAACCATAGCAGACTTTCCCAAAATTTCCCAAGTTCTTTCCGTCATGATATTCACCTATGTTTCCTCATCCAGAACACAGTCTATGTCGAAGTCTCCTATTCTTGTTTCTATGTACTCTTTCTCTTTTAATATCTCTGATAAGTTGATATTTCTATGATCGTTCAGGGTTTCTTTCATTTGCAATAATACAGTCTCTGATTCATTCTGGTTCTTATTCTCTTGATCTTTCTTAGGGTTTTCTTGTCTCATATTCATATTTTCAACCTTAGCAATCATTCTAGGGCAATCCAAAACTTTATGGTCCATAGCTTTACATCAAATAAAACTAGGACCTCTACAAGGGCATTCCTTATCAATATGTCCCAGTCTTCTGCAACTATAGAAAAGAGTTAATCCCCTCTTTCTTTTAAACGATCCCCTACCTTTCCTGTACTGCGCACTGGGATGACAATAACTAACTTGCAAAAAATTATTTCTAGGATCCTGCATCCATTTGTTAGTCCAAACATTCTTCTATGCATAGGAATAACATATCTTTAATTATTTATATCACATCTATTCATATCAAGTCTTCTTTCTTCTAGTTGTACCCTAGTTTTCAGATTAGGACAAAATTTATCAAACATACCTAGATTCATTCTTTCAGAACCAAATTTTTCGCTTATCTTACCTTTCTCAGAGAACAAAGCTTCAATATCCTACCTCTTTTTTTTAGATCAGAATTCTCTTCTTAGCACAGAGTTTCATAAGTCAAGTAGAATACTGCACACTAAAGTAGCATATCTACGCACAAATCTTTCTTTTCTTCATTTCCCAACAATCACAGTTTCAGGTCTTGACAACAAAACCATTTGTTGGCATAGGGCATACCCATGGTTCAACACTTCAACAATGCACCAATAAAACCCTAACTACCGGCCCTTTCAACAACAATTGTGAATCAGATGAAGTCTCACCCGAGGTAGAGGCAGGGCTGGTTGTAGGACTCAAATGTCTGCAACCTAGTTGGGACACATATCTGTGATTACACCACTCTAATAAATCACTTAGAAGTTAGCATTCATCAATATTTAACCCTTATTCACATCACATATCCAAACCCTAATTACACAACAACGCAGTATTCAACCGGATCTAACACATCTAATCACTTAGCATATGAAAATAGATCATATCTAGCATTCATTCGCATCATTGAGCAATTAATCTATCATACCAGATTCATCTAAACATTCATTACTGCACTAATATTAAATCATATGAACAATATAATATCCATAATTCACAAAGCAACCATAACACATGATATACGTGGTTCACCCCAGTGTGGGGCTATGTCCACCAACTCTTCTCTTATTTATTATCTTCTATCAATATTCTACAAGCACAGAGCCAAAAAACCCCACTCCACATAGGACAAGAGATCTGTGCACACCTCGATAGATCCTCCTTCCCCAAGTTAGGTCATAGCACAAAGAATTATTACATAGTATGCACACAATATTCTTACAATCACTTTCACTTAGCTCTGCAAGTCTTACCACATAGTATGCACAAAACCTCTAGCTCCGCACTAAGCCGATTCTATCAGGTCTCTTCACTTAGCACACTCTGGCACTTCTTACATCGCCTAGATTTCTATTTATACATTACAAAATGGGCCTAGATATGGGTAAACCCATGGGCCGACATCCCATACCTGTTACATAAATCCTAATCCCAAAACTGCCCTAAAAAGGGTCCGGGATCCTGCGATATCCGCTTCAACTTGTACTTCACCTTCGACCAGCCTGTCGAAGTCCCAAAAGGGGTCAAACATGACCAAGGTTCTCCAAAACTTGGTCGAGGGCCAACATCAACCTTTGTCAATTTATCAACCACTACCATGATTGAATCATGTTGTCTTGGGCAATTTAGTTATAAAATCAATGGTTATCACTTTCCATATCTTCTTTGGAATTGGTAATGGCTGTAGAAAACTTGTTGGGTGCCTATGCTTAGCCTTCACTTTCTAACATTCCATACATCTGGCGATGTAATCAACAATATTATTTTTCATTCCCGGACAAAAGAATTGACTTCTTACTGCTGTAATCATTTTTTGGTAACCGAGATGCCCAACATATGGAATGTTATGCATTTCTTTTAATACCAAATTCCTGAGTTCTCCAGAACTAGGAACATAAAATCTATTTCTATGCATAAGTAATCCATATTCCTTCATCTCATACTCTTTCATTTTCTTTTGCACATCGCCTTTTTGTAAGCCTTCCTTTTCCTATAGGCAATGTTGATATATAACAACAATGTCTGAAACACTTCTCTTCAAGTCCGACTGATGCATACTGACAATTGTAGCATTCATGAGATACACTCTTCTACTAAGTGCATCAACAACTTTATTTTCTTTTCCTTTGATATGCTTGATATCAAATTTGTATTCACTTAAAAATTCCAACCATCTTTTTTTCTTGGCATTCAAAGTTGGTTGTTCAAAAACATACTTCAGACCAATGTGGTATGTTCTTAATTCAAATATATTTCCCATGATATAATTCCTCCAGATCTTCAATGCGTTAACAATGGAAACAAGCTCCAAGTCATGTGTGGCATAGTTCCTCTCATGTTCCTTAAGATTTCTAGACTCATAACCAATGAAATGTCCATTAAGAGTGAGGAATCCACCAAGCCCTTCCTTACATGCATCTGTGCATACCAATTTTTTTTTATTTGGGTTAGTAATCTTTAACACAGGTGCACTAGTAAGTAATTCCTTCAACACATTGAAATTCTCTTCACACCCATATGTCCATTCAAATTTCATTCCCTTATTTTTCAAAGAAGTGATGGAATGAGAAATCTTAGAGAACTATGTTATGAACCTTTTGTAGTAACTAGCTAACCCCATAAAATATTCGACTTCTGAAACATTCTTGGGTGTGGGCCATCCTCTAATGGCTTCAATATTCTTAGGATCTACTGCTATACTCTGTTCTGAAACAACGTTACCGAAGTAATGGATCTGTTCTTGGTAAAAAGAACACTTACTCAACTTTCCATGCAATTTTTGTTCTCTCAGCACTTGCAATACCAGTATCAGGTGATGTTCATGTTCCTCTTCAAACTTAGAATAGACAAGTATGTCATCCAGGAATACTATGACAAACTTATCCAAATAATTTCTGAATATTCCATTAATTGATCACATAAAGACAGTTGGTGCATTGTTCAATCGAAATGACACCACTACAAATTCATAATTCCCATACCTAGTTTTGAAGGTTGTCTTATGTATGTCTTCTTCCTTGATTCTTACCTGATGGTATCTTGATCGCAAGTCTATCTTTGAAAATATATTTTCTCCTCTTAGCTGATCAAAGAGGTCATCAATTCTGGGTAGAGTGTACTTTTTATTTATAGTGGACTTATTCAGTTGTTGAAAGTCAATACACAACCTCAAGGTCCCATCTTTCTTTTTGACAAAGAGTACTGGCGTTCCCCAAGGTGAAACACTTGGGAATATGTACCCTTTCTTCCACAATTCTTCCAACTGCATTTGTAATTCTTTTAAGTCTTGTGTACTCATTTGGTAAGGTGTTTTTGACACTGGGGCATCTCTTGGCACTAAATCAATAGAGAAATATATTTCCCTTTTTGGTGGCAACCCTAGTATTTCCTGGAATACATCTTCAAATTCTTGTAGTACTGAGAAATATTCAAGGCTTGACCCCTTTTTATTTTCTGGCTCCTCCACATGGGTTGTATACAATTGGCATCCTTTTTTGAAACATCTCTTCATCTGTAAGGATGCAATCTCCCTTATAGAGATGGTTCTTCAAATTCCCTTCACAGTTCTTTGTTTTCCATCTCCATCAAGACATGTAAATGTCTTTCTATGACAATATAGGACAAAATGATGCTTGTCCAACCAATCCATTCCAATTAGAATATCATAAGACCCCAATGGTATGATATTTAGATCATAACTAGTATTCAAACCATTAATACTTATGGAAAAACCTCTGACCATATCATGGATTCTCCTTTTGGTTCTAGTGGCTAGCTACACCAAACTTGATTTCCCAACTTAATTTTCTCCAAATGTAATCTATCTACTATTTTAGGATCAAAGAAACAATAACTTTATCCTGAATAAATTAAAATAGCAATAGATTGATTTATGATCTTACCTTCCACATCGATCATGTTGGATTGGTTCTATGTTTTTTGATCATCTAAGGCTGCATAAATCCTTCCCATGCCCTCTACTATTGTAGCCTCTTAGATGTTGTGCACGATGTTCACTCTTTCCTTTCTATGAGGGAAATCCTTATACATGTGATCTTCTTTGCATCCCCAACATTGGATTGGTAGTCTTACCCTTTTTCCCAAGGAGTCTTCTTTCTTGGATTCATCATTGGCATACTGATCTTGATGATTTTTATTAGGCTCATTTCTATTGAAAGGAGGTTTGAATCCCTTCTTCCTCTCATCATACTTCTTCTTCTTCTTATCCTTCCAAGACTTCTGCATGGATTCTCTTCCCTAGCCTTGCTCATATAGGTACTTATCTTTCCTGATAGCCTTAGTGAATGCCTTGGGATCATCATACCAAATCTATTCTTTATAAAAGGATGGAAGTCCACTCAAAAACCTATGTATTTTCACCTTCTCATCATTTATGAACCCGACATACTTTAACAACCCCAAGAGCTTCTTCTCATATTTTTCCATAGTCATGCTTCTGATCCTGAGTTCAAAGAACTCCTACATTTTCTTGTCATAGAAATGATTTGAGAGGTACTCATTCTGGAAATACTTTTTGAACTGATTCCAAGTGATCTTATTCTCATTAATATGCTCAAATTTCTTCAAATGGTCCTATTATCACATATAGTTGTCAAGGGTGTTGGGCCCTTCATTTTTGGGAAAGAATTGTTCAAGTTTTGACTAAGCACGATTTGCGCAAAACCTCATCAAAGGCTGGGAGAAAGAGTGACAAAAAGAAGTTGATGAAGTTAGTGCGATTCCATCTAGGCAACAAACGATTGCAATAGAACAAGAAAGCACACAAGCCGAGAAGGAAGACACAACCCAACTATATATATAGGGATGAATATAAGTGTGAGGGGTTGGAGTAGAGTTGGGTTGAGTAGAGTAAGGTTGAGTTGATTCATGTTGATCAAAGTCGCCCAAGTTTTGGGATTAGTCGTTGATACTTGTTGTAAGTCGAGAGAAGACAAGCAAGAGTCTGTAATGAATTAGAACTGTCAGTTGGAGAGTTGGAGCTCCGAGATATGAGTCCAAAGACAAGAGTTTGTAATGTACCCTACTGTGTGATTCTGAGTCTGTAAACAAAGAAAGATCTCAAAGATTATATGAGGAAGGATCAAATTTCAAAATATGACATGTCCTTGTTTGGTTACTTATGCATTAGAACACTTCTTTATGGCTTATGAGTTCTATTTGATGGTTCTATGTTTAATTGCTATTTCCAATGTAAGTAGGTTAAATTATTTCATTTAGATGGTTCAGATATGTTAATGAATCTTGTGTAAGAATATGAATGAGTTCTGAATGCTCTATGGATCCTCTTTAGTTTTCTTCCTACCATTCCCTATCCATCTGTCTCAGCAGTGCTTCGGGTGAGACGTATTCTCTTCGAAGGAGATGAAAATTCCAACTCTCTAGACTACACAATACCTTTTGTTGGTAACCTGAGAAGGACCCTGGTCTGATCAATTCGCGCCAACAAAATGGTTCTGTTGCTGAGACCCATGTTAAAGGGAACCTATAGGGAGAATGATGTCATCGATCCATAGATCTGGTATTGATCAATTGTGGGAAAGGAACTGTGACGCCTTCATATGGAAAGAAGCGGGACTAAGAAGAAAATCGCTGGAAAACACTCGCGAAGCAATCTTTTACTCAGAAAGATCAAGCGACTAGTATGAGATTTTCTTGGTTAAATTGACGTAAGAATTTTTTCATTGGATAAAGAGGCTCCAAGAAGCTCTAGAGTTCCAAGGACGGGCCAAGAAGATCTGTGCATGGGATACAAAAAATTTAGCAACACTCCAAAGGTTGGATTGCCTAGTCACACGAGCTGTGGATTTCTGGGTTAGCACCACGTTAGAAGGATAAATAATCGAATTTGCAGCTGAGAACCACCAATATTTCTCACAGGCAGAGGAAATTTTCAAGAAAGGCACAAGGGGAAGACTATTGAGAGAAATTTCCCTATGGATTAAGGCTTTCTTGATGGAGGAGGGGATGTTGATTATGTCCCCAACTGAGATGATAGTGTAAACACCCTCACTTGGGGTAGAAAGAGACAGGGTGAGAGTCATGGCATGAGGGGAAGGGTTCTCTAACAAATGGGGGGGGGACAACAAGAAAGGGAGTCAAGAGATGAGAAAGCCTTGAAGAGAGTCATCGTAGTTGAGAAGTGGTGGTGCAACAAGATCAAAAAATCCGTAAGACAGTCCGAAAAGTTGAGGAAAGAAGGAGAAGCGGGAGAAGAAGAGGAAATATAGATGGAAGAACTACAGAATATGAGAAGACAGGAACGACTGGCTAGTCAAAGATTGAACAAGAGAGAAGCGGGGAGAGAAAGAACCCCCCGGGAAACAGGACGAGAAGGAGAAGGCATAGAGGAAAGAGAGGAGGAAGCCGACATGAATCTTGAAGGGGAAAGAGAATATTCAGCCTCAATTACAGGAGAGATTGGGAATCTGTCCAAAGAGATCGTCCGAGTGGAAGCTAACAAGACCCCCCAGATCAAAGAAAACTGCCTCGAAGCCTGTGGCGCCAGCCCTGAATCACCCATACCCCAAGTGCCTTTCATACAAATGGTAAGTTCAATACTACCTTCTCATGCTAGTTCTGTTCGAGTACAATTAGCTAATAAGTCACAACCAAGAAGCGCGAGTACATGGAGGATATTGGGATCCCCTGGTAGATCACAAATAGGATCATTAGGGTTCATATTGTTACGAACAACATGATCGGCAATGGCCAGCCACGGGGGAGGCTTGATTGCCCGATACCCAGAATTTTGGGGTAAGGGAGATGCAGACGTTGAGTAGCACTGGTTCTTGTGCAAAGCCATCTAGAGATCCAGAGGGACTCCGGATGCAAATAATGTAGTCGAGTTCCAGACTACCTTGAGAGGTCGCGCTCTCAAGTGGTACATGAAGATCATTGAACTAGGAGTGCTGGGGACGCAAGGTCAAGCATTTACACTTGGCTAGGTACAGACAAGGTTCATATCAGAATTCAAACTACCTCAGTCAAAACAACAGGCTCTATTCGAGTTGCGGGAGATTCAACAGAGAGACTTGAATCATCTTGGGAGTACAACCATAAGTTTAAATATTCCATAGGAAGGTTGGCACATCTAATACATGAAGAACATCAAAGGGAGTGGTACATTTAGGGGTTGTTTCCTCTGACTTGGATTCTGCTAACGCAAGAACGGATAGCCACGTTAACAGACGCCTTGGAACAATTGATGAAGATTGAATCCATGGTGGGATACCCTGGGAGTTTAAGAGTAACCTGAACCCTAGTAGATGTGAATATGTCACAACTAAAAGGGAAGATATCGACACTTACATAAAATATTCAGGAGCTGATGATACCTAGATGAGGACGACCATAGGTTTGGTGCATTGGATTCTATACGGAAGGGCATTTGGCAAATGAATGTCCGCGAATGAGGGGACTGGGATCTCCTAAGAATATGATGGTACCCCCAGCATGACCTACATGAGGAGTTGCACAAGTATCGACGAACTCATCATTCCATAACCCCACCCCATATCATGCTTTCCCAGGAGGCCAAGTAGTACCAACAATAGAATATTGTGAGATTTTTCGAATCCACGGGCATGGACCAAGACAGTGCCCCATCATGCAGAAGTATTCAATAGTAAAAAACATAGTACACTCTAAGTTCTACGCATCCACCATGCATACTAGAAATCAATGTAGAGAATTTGACTCACTCCAAACAGGCTAGACCGAACAACATTCAGTGTGAATGAAAACCCATAGGGACCAGGAAGAGTTAGAGGAGGTGGAGACGGAGGAGACTTCAGAGGAGGAAGAACTGGGGGACGAGGACCAAGAAGATGTTATAACTGTGATGACCAAGGTCACTTGACCATAGATTGTCCTCATTCAAGGCAACCATGGTGCTCTCACTGTAGAAGCAACAGACACGCAACCGAAGATTTTCCAGAGTTAATCGCAAAGTGGGAAGATAGAGTACAACAAAGAGGAACTAATCTTATCAGTTCAGAGATCAAGAGGATTTCTAAGGGATAGTTTCCTAATCTTAATATCATTACTCGAGGAGGAGCGAAGATAGAAGGTGATGCTGATACTCTGCCTCAGATCCAGAAAGAAACACCTAAGGGAGACAGGTATGACCCCTTAAAGAGAAAATTGTTCTTTAAAGATGCCATAGAAGTATTCCAGAATATTCCTAGTCATGAAACACAAGAAACCCCCCCAGAGTTGAATTTTTACCCTAAGATGGCGCAATTCCCTGCTTCACCCCCTGCACCTAGAAGCCTTGTAGTCATACCAAGACAGCCAGGGAAACCTCAAAACGTAGTTGACCTCTGGTTTCAGTTATTCGTTGACATTCTGGGGAATGACCAACTAACAGAAAAGTTGTGAAATGCGCTATACCTAGTCTTAGGGATTGAAGAAACCTCAAAAGAAAGGATAAGGGATAATCTTCCTGAGAAGAGTACTCAGAGAGTGCAACGAAGAAAAGTAAGAACCAAAAATGAATTTCGACTAGTAGCCCAGTTAGATGAATTTTCTATTAAGGATGTCATGTTGGACCTAGGGTCAAATGTGAACATTCTACCCAAGAAGACCTGGGAAGCCTTGGGAAAATCGAGACTGGCATATTCCCGAATTCAATTGATAATGGAAAACAAATACTATATCTTTCCCATAGGAATACTGTAGAATGTGGAAATCGATGTAGCAGGCGTAAACATAGTGGCGAACTTTGAATTCATTGAGATCATGGGAGACAAGGACCCCTACCCTGTGCTACTTGGCATAGATTGGGCCTACGAAAATTATGCAGTGATAGACCTAAAGAACAACACCATGACTTTTGAAGTTGAAGGAATCAAGGTAGTTCAACCTTTGGATCCATATGTAGGACCCAGATACACAGAACCAAAAGATAATAATATGGAAGGAGAAGACCTAGACCATTTGTACACCGTAACAACTGGGACAAGAAATGACTATATAAACAATACTGCGGATGGATCAGTAAGCTGAAGAAGTATACAGTTAGCAGACGAGGATTCAGAACTAGATTTTCATAGTTGGAAACAAGGCTCACACGAAACATTCTCAAGAATATGCATGAATGTCAGGATGACCAGTTTGGTTGGGACCGAGGTTAGAGAACACCCAGTATACGATGGCACCTCAGACCTAGACAATGTTTTGCAGAACATGGAGGAGCATGTGAGAGAATATCAAAGAATCTCAGTACTAGATATATCTTTTTAGAACAACCCCGCCAAATGGTGGGCCACTCATAAAGCCATACTCAGAACTTGGGACAAAGTGACGCAAGCTCTCAATTATAGGTTCGGGAATAAGGAGTAGCTGGAATCGGAAATGTAGATGGACTTCCAAGTTGCGCAACTGTTCAGTGGAGAATATGATCCTAGAATGCACATTGAATAGTGTGTGACACAGTGGAAGGCTACAGAGATACCCTCTCACTCTTGGGTTCAGGTATTTCCCCATTCGCTAGGCCCAATCCCAAAATATTGGTTTGTACATGAGGAAACCAGGAGACAGACCAGTGATTGGCAAACACTGGCAGCTCAATTTTGAAAAGACTTATCATTCACAAGTGAGTACCCTAAACTTGAACTAGCCCTACAAAAGATTCAAGAACTTCTATTTACAACCAATAGCAATAAGAGATCAAACTTTGTAGTGTGTCCCAAGCATACCCAAGAACTTCAGAATAAATGCCACTTACCCTCGACTGAAAATCCTATAGAATCCTATCATATTGGAAAACATTCATAAATCCTAGATGAATTAGAATAATTGAGAAACCTAGCTGTCAAAGAGACAGAGGGGAGTAGAGAAATCCAAAATACCATACCTATCCAGACCGATAGTTCCTATAATCACCCATTAAAATTGAAGAGACTCAACATAGGGACCGAAGAGAAACCCAAGATAGACTTGGTGGGAGATTACTGGGATGAACAAACCAGTCAGAAAATACAAAGTTTACTGCGGGAATATGAGGATTTGTTCCCAAATACTTTTTCAGAATTAAAGGGAATCAAGGGAGTCATGGGAGAAATGAAGATTGAGTTAAAACTAGGATCCAAGCCTGTTAGACATAGACCATATCGTCATAACCCCAGGATAAAAGAGAAAGTTAAGAAGGTGATTGACAAGATGTTAGAAGCAGGTCTCATTTTTTCGGTAGAAGAAGCCGAGTGGGTCAGCCCGATATTTATCCAAAGCAAGAAAGACACAGAGGATATTAGAGTCTGTGTAGACTACAGGAGTCTCAACTCTACCTGTGTGCATGACCCTTTCCTAACACCTTTTACCAATGAAGTACTCGAACAGGTTCCGGGGAAGGAAGCATACTCATTTACAGACAAATTTTCAGGATACCAACAAGTCAGGATCTCCGAAGAGGACAAGAGAAAGACCACTTTCATTACCGAATGGGGATATTTTGCATACAACATGATGCCATTTGTCTTAAAGAACACCCCTGTAGTTTTTTCGAGGATTGTGATAGAAACATTTAGAGAATTCATTCACAAATTTATAGAAGTCTACATGGATTATTGGACAATATATAGCCTACTCGAGGAACATATAGCACTACTAAGGCTAATGTTTGAAAGATGCAGAGAATTGAAAATCTCATTAAATCTCAGAAAGTGTATCTTCTGTGTGCCAAATGGAAATCTGTTGTGCCAAATAGTCTGCTGAGAAGGAGTATTGTTAGACCCAACTAAATTTGTGGTCATTGTGAATATGATTCCACCTACGAGTGCTAAACAGTTGCGCTCCACACTAGGAGACACGGGCTACTATCGTAGGTTCATTTGAAGATACACCAACATTATTGTACCTCTGGAAAACCTCTTGAAAAAAGATGAAATGTTCCAATGGACTCCTGAATGTGATAAATCATTTGCGACACTTAAGGAGAAGCTCATTACAACACCTATTTTGATATTCCCAAACTGGGATAAGGAATTTCATGTCCATGTAGATGCTTCAGGAATTGCCTTAGGAGCTATCTTAATGCAACCTGGAGATGGAGCTCTAGATCACACCATCTACTTTGCGATTCAGAAGCTATTGCAAGCAGAGCACAACTATACAACAATAGAAAGGGAAGGCTTAGAAATGATTTATGCTTTACAAAAATTTAGACATTATCTACTAGGTTCCCATTTCAAATTCTTTACTAACCATTACACATTAAAATACCTAGTTAACAAACCTATGCTGGAAGGGAGAATTTGTAGATGGATGCTGATATTTCAGGAATTTTCCTTCGAAGTTATCATCAAGATGAGACGATGCAACGTCGGACCTAATCATCTATCCATACTAGAGTCAAGAGAAAGTGGTAGAGCAGTGGATGACCAGCTCCCAAACGTAGATTTTTTCAGGATTGAGGTCATACTAAAATATATAGAGTACATAGTGGTATTTCTTGGTATGGGGGCTTGTCCTGAAATGTATTACGCAACCCAGAAACACCATATAGTCGTTAGAGCAACAGATTACCAGTTGATCACTGAACAGTTGTATAAACTAGGACTAGACAACATTCTCAGACGATGCATCTTGGATCATGAAAGGCAGGATATACTCTAGGAGTTCCATAGAGGAGTTGCAGGAGGCCACGTAGGAGGAAAGGTGAAGACACGAAAGGTTCTACATGTGAGACTTTGGTGGGAAACACTTTTCAAATATTCAAAAGAATACGCTAGATCATGTAATGTTTGTCAACAGGTAGGCAACCCATCATGTTGAGATGAACTATGATTACAACCAGTTAGAGCTCTACAGGGATTTGAGAAATGGGCAGTTGACTTCATTGGACCAATCAACCCCAAAACCAAACAGTCAAAGGCTAGATACATCATTACTGCAACTGACTACCTTACCCATTGGGCAGAAGCAATAGTGGTACAGGACTTTTCGACAGATACTGTTGCCCGATTTATCTTCAAAAATATCATCACCCACTTCGGATGCCCAAGGAGCTAACCAACGATCAGGGAGCTCATTTCATTAGCAACACCATAGCAACATTTATAGTATAATTTATGATTCAACATCACAAGAGTAGTCCATACCACCCACAGGCCAACGAAACAGTCGAAGCCTTCAACAAAATCCTGGAAAGGGGACTAACAAAGGTCTATTGCACAATCCGAGAGGACTGGGATGATAGCATTCCAACAGTACTATGGGCCTACATGAAAACTACAAAGAAACTCCATAGATACACATCATTCCAGCTATTTTACGGAAGAGAGGCAGTGGTTCCTATAGAGTTCATCACTGCAATCCTGTATATTGCACAAGTCAAACATATGACATAAGAGGAATCACTGGCGCAGACACTTGTGGAGTTATAAGAAATTGAGGAAAACAGATTTCTAGCAGACTTCCATCAGTCGGTTGAAAAGGCAAGACAAAAATCTTGGCATGATAGACACATTAAAACCAAGGTATTCACACAAGGGGACAAGGTGTTACTTTATGACAGTCGATACCAAAAGCATTTTGGCAAACTGCATATGCACTGGTGGGGACCTTTCATAGTTGCAGAGATCTGACCTTCAAGAACAGTCAGACTCGTGCAACTCGACGGTGTGCTATGACTAGGATGGGTGAATGGCGCTCGCCTAAATCCCTACCTATCTCAAAACTAAGAAAGAAGGACAATCGCTCCAATTAGACGAAGCTTGTACAATAGTTAGATTTGAGTTTTCTTTTCTTTTTGAAATGTTGTAAAGTCAGTTAATAATGTCTATGTGCGTAGTGTTGTGCCATAACACATAGTTCATTTATTTTGTATAAGTGTTGGTTTCTAAAGAATGGATGAATCAGTAGTACAAGACCTAAAGCATGGAAAATTCCATTAATGACAATCATTAAAGATGGCAGAGACAACCTTTGTGGTCATAGGCGCCATGAATCCTAATCCAATATGAGTTATAGGCCATGTAAACCCAGTCTAGTCATAACCTTTATTTCCATTCCGGTACCTTGACTAACGTTGTTAATCCATAAAACCGCAGTATGCCAAGATGCCATCAAATTTTGCATCGGGACACCCACCTGTCAAATAGAAAGGTCTCAATTTGTCCATGTCCCTATTTCATTCAAATAAGTAAATGCCAAGATCGCCCAATAGGATTTACCTTGATTAAATAGTCCCATCGGAAAAATCACACCCAGGTGTGTCTATACAGTCATGATGACGAGCAATTACTGCTAAAACTTCCTAGTTAAGCCAGGTATATGGCTCTTAGAACTTTTTCGAGAACATATTGTTTCTAAAAACAAGCATAGCCATTTCCAAATTCAGCAGTGTGAAATAGTTGGGACCACTGTAAAAGCCACAGATGTAGCCCTTGTTCTTATTTGCCACAGAAGTAAAAATGTCGAGAGCCACAACAAGCCGAAGCACCATGAAAAAAGAAGCAGTACTAGATGAGCCCTACAACCCCTGGGTCGAGATCGTGGGTGACCTCAAAGGGAAGGTAGAACACATTAATATACTCAACCTTGACCTCACAGACTCGACCTTATTCCCACAGATGCACACAGACGTATTTTGGGAGATAACTCCGGATGGAACCGGAGACATGAAACTTGTACCGAGAGAAGAGTTCATCAACCTATTTAACTCCACCATCATGAACCTGAGAGACTTACTAGTCTTTGGTACTACATGCGATATTGGGTGTTGCACAAAATTCCTGATAAGCAGAGTGCATGACATAAGTCTATGGTTGGATAAGTGGTATCCAATCCATGCAGAAGATATCCAACATCTCACAGGACTATCCTCCCAAGGAGAGGATGTTTTGAAGGGATTTCAGAGCCCCAACAAGCACGGGAAAAAGAAAGGCGAGCCCAGCCTATACGAGAAGTTTAAAATAAAGAGAGGAGGACACACAACAATCATTGAATCAATACTGCCCGAAATAGTCTAGACTGGTTGCTACATCATAGCTAAAAAGGTTATGAGGTTTTACTATAAGGGAGAATGCACCCTAGATGCACTATCATTCACCAAATTTTGTGCAGAGGGAGCAGTGTTCAATTGGTGTAGTTTCATGCTGGAAGAACTACTAGTAGCTTGTGAGAAGCATAGGAGAAGGGAGGAACCTTCACCTATGCATACCTACTTGTGGAATTCACAATGCTCAAATGGAAGCCACCTTTGGGAAGACAACCGAAAATACCATATAAGGGACGCATGGTGAAGATGTTTGAGCAATGCCAGTCCAAACTAGACTTGGAGAACACATCACTCAATAATGCAGCCTTTGCCAAATGGTATAATTCTATTATATATGCAATGTAGAGGTTGTGCATCCCACATGAGATCCTCAATTTCAACACGAGGAATATCTTCTTCAGCATGAACCGACACAACACATTCATCTGGTCGAGACATGCCAGCCGGGAAAATTTCCACACACCGATTCTACCATTCTATTTGTATGAGGAAGCTTTCGATAAGGAAGTCATTTCATGGCCAGGAGTTAAACATGGCCCACGTAAATCAGGGATGCATTACATTCTTCCTATGGATATGCTCAAGAAAAAAGACAAGGAAACAGGAGAGGGATCGAGTTCAAGCCCCAAGCATAGGAATCTAGATGCTTCGACAAAAACTAAATCGAAAGAGGAAGAAGAGATACCGCAGCTGGAGTGGAGGAAAATACCACCCCCCTGAGAGCTACCAGATGATGTTGTGTTGTCAGGTGTGCATGTTAAATAGATCTTGGGCACTGTGCTTGTTACCAAACCAATGGTGAAGAGGCCCAAAATGGGGTCTCACCGAACAAACCCCTGAACCCACAACCCCTTGCATCTGTCACTCCCCGCACCTGCGCCATGACCAAAGCCACCATTATCATTGACATTCAAGATGACTGGGACCCTGTAACACTTCCATCTACATTTATCATTGAAAAACCTCCACCACCACTCCAATTACCAAACCTTATCACGGCCAGTCCACATCAGACAATAACCTCAGAGCTGATGCAACTCGACCACCTAGAGAGAAAAGAATGATGACCCCACAAATAACCAGAGAACCACCCAAGAAAAGATAAAAAATTCCCGATCCTGACCCCAAAGCCTCAGATCAACGCACGATGTTGGATGTTCTGAATCCGAACACCCAGGAACAGCAACCCGAGTCTTCCGCACAGGAAGAAGATGCACAAAGAAGAAACGATCAGGAACCTGATGGAAACCAACAAATCACCTTGTCGACCAAAGGTGAGGGTGCCCAATAAATCACAACGCATGTTGTAGAAGCACAGGAAGATACAGATATACCAAATGCGCACAATGAGCCAGAAGATAATAAATCATCGCTTGATGAAATCAGGTTTTAGAGGAGGTTCGAACAAAGATCCAAGTGTTGAACGAAGAATTTGAAGTCACAATGGACTCTATGGATCAGCAATAGAATTTTGACCAAATTCAGTAGGTCGAAAATGAACTAAATACACTCTATGAGGCACAATCCGTAGCCAAGAAAGAGATTTCGATTTTCAATCGGTAATTCATACTGCCTATATGAAAATGCACGAGGTTGATGCAAAAACTGATTCCGAGTGGAACTTGTTGGTTGCAGCCAAGCCAAAGGAGTACGTAAAAGAAGCAACACAACAGTTCCTTGCAGAAGCATCACTCCTCACTCGGAAATGGCAAGATAAAGTTGAAATCTTTCAAGGAGTAAAACACCGAGCCTTAGAGTTGGTACTAGAATTGGGCCCTTCATTTGAGGAGGTAAAGGAAGAAAAGGCACAAATAGAAGATCCCAAAGAAGAAAAAAATCTGAACAAGGGAAAATAACAGTTGCTCCTGGAGGATGTGAAAGAACCAAGCACTTGAATCGAGGACGAGTCAAGGATTGTGGTCGGAGCCTATTGGGCCCTTCATTTTTGGGAAAGAATTGCACAAGTTTTGACTAAGAATGAGTTGCGCAAAACCTCATTAGTGGATGGGAGAAAGAATAACAGAAAGCAGGTGAGGAATTCAGCGCGATGCTAGCTAGGAAACAATCGGTTGCAATAGAACAAGAAATATCGCAAGTCGAGAAGGAAGACGCAACCCAGTTATATATATAGGGCTGAATATAAGTGTGAGGGGTTGGAGTAGAGTTGGGTTGGAGTAGATTTGGTTGGAGTAGAGTTGGTTGGAGTAGATTTGGTTGGAGTAGAGTTGGTTGGAGTAGAGTTGGGTTGAGTAGAGTAAGGTTGAGTTGAGTCATGTTGATCAAATTCGCCCAAGTTTTGGGATTAGTCGTTGATAATTGTTGTAAGTCAAGAGAATACAAGCAAGAGTCTATAATGAATTAGAACTGTCAGTTGGAGAGTTGGATCTCTGAGATATGAGTCCAGAGCCAAGAGTCTGTAATGTACCCTACTGTGTGATTCTGAGTCTGTAAACAGAGAAACATCTCAAATATAATATGAGGAAGGATCAAATTTTAAAACATGATGTGTCCTTGCTTGTTTACTTATGCATTACAACACTTATTTATGGCTTATGAGTTCTATTTGATGGTTCTACATTTAATTGTTGCTCGCAACATAAGTAGGTTCAATTCTTTCATTTAGATGGCTCAGATCTATTAATGACTATTGCATAAGAACATGAATGAGTTATGAATGCTCTATGGATCCTCTTTAGTCTTCTTCCTACCCTTCCCTATCTATCTGTCTCAGCAGTGCTTCGGGTGAGACTTGTTCTCTTCAGAGGAGATGAAAATTCCATCGCTCTAGACTACACTGTACATTTTTTTGGTAACCTGAGAAGGACCTTGGTCTTATCAAATTAACGCCAACAAAGAGCAGCAGGTCATCCAAGTCTGTGGTTTGCACAGGAAGCGTCCAAGCATAACATTCAAAAGAAGTCCATTTCGGGCTAAAAGGAAAGAAAATAGGCAGTTTCATTTTCCAACGGTAGAGATCCCCTGTGAATTTCATATTAGCGGCCCCCGAGCATTCAAAATTATAAATTTGCGCGAAGTTTAGTGCTTGACAAAATCCCCAGAGTTTTAGATCAAGCACCACATGTCCTTCTCCATCGGACGATCATGATTTACTTCAAGAATCTAAGATTCGAGATTTTTAGCTTCTCCACTCTTGATTTCATCCGAAGCATTTTATCCTGGAGTTAAAGATCAAGCACCATGCATCCCTCTCCATCAAATGGTCATGATTTACTTCAGGAATTCAGGATTCGGGAGTTTCGGCTTCTCCACTATCGTTTTCATCCAAAGTGTTTTCTCCCGAAGTCGTTTGATCACTGCCATGTGTCCATCCAAATCTAACGGTGGTAGATTTCTTTGGGACTTAGGTATTTGGGAGTTTCAGACTCCCCACTCCAGTTTTCCTCCGAAGTATTTTCTCCCAAAGTCCTCTGATCATTGCTACATGTCCATCCAAATCTAACGGTGGTAGTTTTCTTCAGGACTTTGGGAAATTTTCATTTCAAGACTTCCCCTCTCGTTTTCCTCCAGATTACTTTCTCCCATAGTTGCATATCAAGTGCCACATGTCCCTCCATATCAGATGGTCATAATTTACTTCAAGACTTCAGGCTTCGGGAGTTTCAACTTCCCCACTCCCATTTTCCTCCAAAGTGATTTCTCTCGATGTTGCAGATCAGGCACCACGCGTCCTCTAGAGCGGATGATCAAGATTCACTTTGGGACTTCAGGCTTTGGGAGTTTCGGTTTCCCCACTCTCATTTTCCTCCGAAGTAATTTCTCCCAAATTCCACAGATCTCTGACACCTTTCCCCCTCAGATCGATGATCGTCGCTCACTTTGGAGCTCCAACATTCATTTCAATTCACCATGTCACCTGGGCCCATACTATACCGAGAGGTATGCCATCTCTACATGTACAAAATTCCAAAGTACTTGGCACCCATCAGTTATGATATATGGGGGCCTCATCATTCATGATACATGGAATCCATTTGGTGCCGACACATGGTGCTCATTCCTGGCCATTCAGTTGCATCATTCACTTATTTTCGCATGACACATGTCACCCCTATTTTCATGACACATCAACATAGTGACTTCAGGCCACCACGTCAGCATTGGGAGATCATACTCCAAGAGGTGTTATTGTTTAGCGCCAAAGGTAGTTCCCTCCATAAAGAACAATTTTAATGGATCTTAAAATTTGTGGGTGAATAAGCTTTAGAGGTGGCGCTAGATTTAGCTGGGGCACCCAGATCGTAGATTGTGACCCGATCAATGACCATGTTTCATTACGGGGATGCAACATGCTTGAATGATAAAATTATTGAGCGGTCTCAAATTTGAAGCCATGGTATAGTGGAAGAGCTACGTGGTGGAAGGTGGTGAATTGTGGGCTCAAAAGTGGTGTGAATCCAAACCATTTATGACGACCCCGCAATCACGTTCTTATATAACGAAAAATCCGAGAGTAGAGCATGGCCGCCACTTAGGCATTAAGCCTCACCCTGATCAATTAAGAAAAGAGGGACTGGTAGCTGAGACAAAACTATCAGCCCGAGGTACCACGATGAACGATTTTTCTTCCAGGCCCATGCTAGGATGAGTTTGCATCTGATAGGATGATACGCACACAGTCTGACATAAGAAGGCACAAATGAAAGGCTTTGAATGGAATGGCCAGATCACACTCCTGGTAGTTGTGGACTGATCTGAGTATAAATAAATTAGTTTAGGATTTTGTTATGGTCGTCAAAGGGTTGAGCAGAGCTTCCTATTTTGTAATATTTGATAACATAGTTTTTCTTTGGTTTTGTATGATACTTGAGACTTTTGCGTTAATAGAAGTCAGCTTCTTTCATCATCTTGTGTAAATTGTGCTGAAACACTCGGGCCTGGAGGATCCAGTCGAGGGTTGTATTTGTATTGTAATGTAGGTTTGATTATAATGTTTCTATGACTAGTTCCAGTACTTTACCTTTGTTATCTTATTTCCTCTTATGCTGAAATGCTTGTTAATGGAGGATCCATACGAGTTGTTATAGTCGTATGGTAATATAGGTTTGATTATTATGCTGCTGTAATATTTTCAATGTATGAAATTTAGGTTTAAGAGTTCTCTTGTGCCTGATTTTTTCTTCACCAAGCTGCTTGAAAGACGAATTCCCCTGGAAAAATTTTCCACCTTTCTCACTAAGTCTTCCTTCTGCTCACTTTTAAACTCAAACCATTGACTAAAGTTAATGAGGACCTCATTTCCCTATGCATTTCTTGTCCAGTTTATGTGTTAAATCATTCTTGTACCGAGCTTTGTCCATTTGACCTCCACTTATAAACCTACCTCCACAAACATTTTGATGGGTATTGGGCTTATCCTCTTTCAGTCTAAGGGTTACTCTCAGTGATAACATTAATGGCACTATTGCCGAGGATAGAAATGAATAAATCTTCCCTAGGAGAACAAAAATGATTAGATATGATCTTTGATGGTGAACAAAGACCAGACACATTCAGACTGCATATTATTCACCTGGTGACTCCATGGTTAAAGAATCCAGTGGTGAATCCACAGTTTTAAGAAGTCATATTTTCATATGGAAGACATCTTGGCTTAGAGGTTTTGTCCTTTTAATTTCTCTATTGTTCTTGGTTTTCCAAATTTTGTTCCTACTATGGATGAGTAGGGTGATTTTTCCCCTAGATTTAGATAACATAGAGATGACAACCCTGCTAAGCATTTGCTTAAGTTTCATGATCTCATGCATCAATGGAGAATACATCATGAGGATGTATTAATGAATATGTTCATGTACTCATTAGAGGGAGATGTTCGTGAGTGGTATCGATCCTTGCCCCCTGCTAACATCTCCTCCCTTGAAGAGTTTCATGCAACTTTCAATATTCATTATCAAAAGTTTTATTCCTCTGAGTTAATTTGTCAAAGATGTTGTGAGGAGTATAAAGACTATGTTCAAGATATAATTGATTCTTATGAAGGATGTGAGAATGAAGAAGATGCCTAGGATGAGGAATCAACTATTTCTCTTCCCTATTCAGCTACATCAGATGAAAATTTTGTTTGTTGCTCTTATGAAGAAAATGCAAAGGATATTTCTATTCTTGAAACAAATGTTTTTGGCAGTCCTGCTTATGATGAAGAAGTTATTTCAAATAATGACCAAAAACAACCAATTTTTGATGAATATCCCAGCAAAAAATGATGAAGAGAAGAGATTTTTTATGGTTTCTTTGAAACCCCATAGCATGGTTCCTGTATATGATAATTATGGATATGATCCTTGGGAGATCCATGAAGGAGAAATGAAAGAGATAAATGTGCAACTTATCTCATCTCCAACAATTATAAATGAGAAACATGTTAAACAAAAACATCCATTCATTGATATACATGAGGATATCTCTTTCCATCAGCTAGGAGATGTTACAAGAGAAGGAAAAGGAGAAGTGGATCAACAACCTGCATCAGACTTTCACTCACCTATGCTTGCACACACATTCAACTAGATGTGAGCAACTATAAAGTAGAGAAAGATTTCTATTACCAATCTAATAGGTTTTAACACCTATTTTATGACCTTGTGGGGGAGTACCCAGAGTTGCATTTCCTCCATGTATCGAAGCCTTCAAGATTTATTTTACCTTCATCATTAGGAAGAAATCTAAAGAATGTAATTGATTTGTTGTCACATTTTCATTGTCCCTTGTTTATTAGTGACAAAGTAAATAAGTTTTCAGTTAGGAAGTTACTTGAATGGCTATGGTGGAAGTTTGATTTCACCTAGCATGTTGTAAAAAAATCAGTTAGTGTAGGATTGTACATGAATAAGATCCTTTTGGAGAATGGGTGTTTTCTTTATTTTTGTAAGTAGAGAAATGTACATATCAACCTGTTGTCTTCAACGAAATGTATTTGAGCTCGACTCCACAACCCAACAACTAAGGCATTGGAGCTAATTTTTCTTGGTAGCTCGCAGGGAGCATGCCATCCCCTGTGGAGCCAATTGTTATCACATATAGTTGTCAAGGGAAACAGTTCATCCAAGTTCGTGGTCTGCAAAAGAAGCATCCAAGTGCATCATTCAAAAGTAGTCCCTGGTGGCTAAAAAGCAAGCAAACATGCAGGTTCGTTTTCCAATGGCTACGATCCCCTGTGAAGTTCAGATTAGCAGCCCCCGAGAATTCAAAATTATAAATTTGCATGAATTTTAGTGCGAGAAAGAAGCCTCGGAGTTGAAAATCAAGCACCACACGTTCTTCTCCATCGGGCGGTCATGATTTACTTTGGGAATACGGGCTTCAAGATTTTTAGCTTCTCCACTCCCGATTTCAACCAGAGCATTTTCTTCCGTAGTTAAATATCAAGCACCACGCATCCCTCTCCATCAGACGGTCATGATTTACTTCGAAACTTTGGGCTTCAGGAGTTTCTGCTTCTTGCCTCTTGTTTTCATCCAAAGTGTTTTCTCATGAAGTCCTTTGATCGCTTCCATGTGTCCATCTAAATATAATAGTGGTATCTTGCTTGAGGACTTCAGACTTCAAGAGTTTCAACCTCCCCACTCCTGTTTTACTCCGAATTATTTTCTCCCGAAGTCCTCTGATTGTTGTTGCATGTCCATCCAAATCTAACGGTGGTAGTTTGCTTTGGGACTTCGAGAAATTTTCCTTTCGAGACTTCCCCTCTCGTTTTCCTCCAGAGTACTTTATCCCAGAGGTTCATATCAAGCATCACATGTCCCTTCACATAGTACGATCATAATTTACTTCGGGACTTCAGGAATTTTGTCTTCCCCACTCCCTTTTTCCTCTGAATTAATTTCTCCCGAAGTTTCAGATCAAGTGCCATGCATCCTCTAGAGCGGACGATCAATATTAACTTCGAGACTTTGAGCTTTGGGAGTTTCGACTTCCCCACTCTCATTTTCCTCTGAAGTATTTTCTCTCGAATTCCATAGATCTCTGACATGTATCCTCCTCAAATAGATGGTCATCGCTCACTTTGGAGCTCCAACATTCATTTCAAGTCGCCATGTCACCTCAACCTGTACTATTTCGAGTGTTATGCCAGCTCTACATGTTCGAAATGACAAAGTACTTGGCACCCTGTTGGCAACCATACATGATTTTTTTCCTTATAAAAATGAAAAATAAACAATTCATGTAGCTCACTACGCTTCGTCAAGTAAATATTTGAAGGTGACTTTTAAATTGTAAAAATGATGTTTTGATTATTCCTAATATTTTTATTTTTTCATTTTTATACTTCATTCATGACTGAAAGCATGAATGAAGTATTAAAACTTCAAAATCGTATTTTAATTTAGAAAAGAAATAAGTCTTCGTCTTGAAAGGTTTAATATGTTTTAACCCCTTCTACTGAATGTTTTTTTGCTTTGAACTCATAAAAGAAACACTTGTCTTAAGATTGTCCTTGGATTGAATGTTATACCTTGGATACTTTGTATGCCAAGAATTGATTAACAAAGAGACTTTAGGTGTGTTTCATTTAAGATTCATGGTAAGTCAACTTTGGTTTTAAATCTCGATATGCTTTTGGCTTGTAAAGAACATCCTCTCCTAACCTTAGCATCTTGAATTCACCCTTTACATTTGATGAGATTTAAACATAACTGATTCGTACCATATACTTTGTGTGAAGTGGCATTATGAATCCACAGATCCATCATTACGAGCTAAGGCTTTCAATCACTCGGTCCTCAGGGCATCCATTACCTGAAAACGCCCGATTTTCATGGCTTGGAATCCCTTGTGCTCACATTCTGGACGCACTAGGGTGACTGCTAGCTTACTCCTTTGTTTTAGGATGGGTTTTTTCTCTGTTGCTGATCCCCCTTATATTCACAATGAGTTCTGGTCACCTTTGTGCCTGTCTATCCAATCTCGTTTTGCATACTAGAGACATGTTTTTGTGGGAGATTTTATGAGAAAACCGTGACGAATTAGATCCAACCCTTGAAAACCAAGAACCAAAATGAGCTCTTTTACCTTCAACACGAGCAGTTTCTCCAGAAACTGGATCATTGCAGAGATATGTCTCGATTTTTGGAGGTAAATTTCTCAGTTTTTTTGTTCCGGTTGAGGAAAACGTTTTTTTATTTATTTTTATTTTTCTACAATAATTCCTATAGAAACCCCTGTGGTTGACAAACCCTTGATAGAGAAGCCTCCCAGGCTCTCAATTGTTAGGCCTGATATTTTGTATGAAAACCCTCACACAAGGGCATTGCCTGAACAACCTTTATCTGAGGAACAAGATGCTAGTCTTGGGGTTTTTAAAGATCCCGAGTATGAACAATTTGTCTGCCCGAATCCCTTTATCAAACTTAGCCAAAAACCCACAGTGGACAGTGGAAGTGTTTTGACACACAGTCTTATGTCTCCTCAAAGAACTATTCCAGATCCACGGTGTGAGGTATGTTTATTTTGGATAGACAAGTATTACATAGATGTCCCCTCCTTTCAAGTGAAGATCAAGACCCTCACAACTCAGATTGAATCATTAACAGTTGAAAACCACAGACTCAAGTTCAGTGCACAAAGGCAACGAAAACGCCTGAAGAGAACTGGAAATATAATAATAAAAAATGTTGAGTGTGTCAAAGCTATGATTAACTCTGAAGTCTTATAATTCGAATTTAACATTCAGTTGAAAGGTAAAGATTTTTTTTTTTTATCTTAGTTTTTTTTTTTTTTTCTTATTAATATAGATTCAATTATATTTCTGTTGTTTAAAATAAGACTAGCTACAGAATCAACAGATTCTATAACTAGTCTGTTCTCATTCAAAATTTTGGAAAATGTTGGTTAAATTAATATCTAAATTTCTTTATTTCATTCTTTCCTTTCAAGATATCCTGCATTTTATGGTGATTTAATGAGATGAAGTATTTATGGGGTTATTAGCCATTTCTTTGGCTAGTTTTTTGAATAGAAACAAACATTTTTAAGAGATACAGTTTGATATTGAGCGATTTTAATTACCCTCTATTTTTTTAATTAGTAAATCATCCTGGGATTTGATTCTATCTTAGAAAATGGGATGCTTAGTTTGTTGGAACTCTTTAAATACTTCAGATTTTTGTAAGGAAAACATCATCATCTGGGGTAGAAGATGGATGATTGATTTATAGACTTTAATAGAACAACAATACACATTTCGGCTTTAACTTCTTGTGGATGGTGTCTTCATTTAAGTTTTGTTTATCTTGATGTGATAATAGGTTTTGATAGCTTTAATCTTCACGATTTATTATGTTTTGGGATAATTCCTTTATAAATGTTGTCCATAAATGATGCTTCAATTATTAATCATGTGATCATCTATTCAATTTCAATTACAGGATTTCTCCTTAATTTTCGTTGAAAGATTAAATGCAAGGTTATTGCTAACAGATTTTTCTTAATGTAATTACTTTCAGTCATGAGATCACAATAACTATTTGTATCACTCTTTCTGTCATTAAAATTCAACTGCCAACACAATTGTTCTGCATTTATTCAGAATAGATTTAAGGTTCATTGCAGGTTTTCCTCCTGGACAAGGTGGTTAGATGTTCTCCGATCATACAGATGTTTGGATGCATATCATTAGTTCACTAACAAGTTAGCTTATTTACATTTTTCTGCTATTTGTTTATCACTGAAATTTGAATGTATGTTTTGGCTTTTGACTATCCATACGTTTCCATTTCATAACATTTTCTTTTATTAGTTTAACACTTATAAAGGAAAAATCAAAAAATATTTTTATGTGCTTTCTTTGTCTGCTTCTTCAAAGTAGTCATTTTCACACTGAGTTTCGTAAGTTTAGATTAAAAACTTGCATCTTGTAAATAATGTCCATAAATAAGAGTTATCTATCTTTTGCTTAAATACATCTACTACGGTTACATTAGAGCATATGAACATATATATATATATATATAGTGTTAAGTAATTAGATAGTTATTTATTTCTTTTATTTTGTTTCTTTTAGGATTTTTAGATTGGCTATTGGAGCCATTAAACCCATGAGAATGAGTTATACCAAACGGCTTGGGTTACTTAGACAACCCCGGACCAGACTCATTCTTCCAATTGATGAACGATCATTTTCACCTGTCAACACACCCATAAGTTCTACATATGGCACCCTCATCAGTCATGACATGTGGCATCCATATGGTGCCGACACGTGGCACTCATTCCTGGCCATTCAGCTGCATCATTCGCTCAATTCTACGTGACACTTGTCACCCCTCTTTTCATGACATGTCATCGTAGTGATGTCGGGCCACCACGTCAACATCTGGAGATCATCCTCCAGGAGGTGCTATTGGTCAATGCCAAAGGTAACAACCTCCCTAAAGAAAATTTTTAATGGATCCTAAAATTGGTGGGTGGATAAGGTTTAGCGGTGGCACTAGATTTAGCAGGTGCATCCAGATCGCAAATCATGACCCAATCAATGACCATGTTTCATTGTGGGGACACAACATGCTCGAACAATAAAATTATTGAGTGGTCCCTCATTTGAAACCATGGTATAGTGGAAGAGCTATGTGGTGGAAGGTGTTGAATTGCGGGCTCAAAAACGATGTGAATCCAAACCGCTTATGACGCCCCCAAAATCACGTGACTATATAACGACAAATACAAGAGTAGCACATGGCCACACCCTAGGCGTTAAGCCTCACCTCGATCCCGAGAGGAGATAAATTAAGAAAAGAGGGAATGGTAGTTGATACCTCATACTCACTCCATAAATAGAAGGCGTGGAGGGTTTGGCCGTGGAGAAATAACTGTCAGCCCGAGGTACCACGATGGACGATTTTTCCTGTAGGCCCATCCTGAGCTAAGTTTGCGTCTGACATGAGGATACACGCACAATCTGACAGAAGAAGGTGTAGATGAAAGAATTTGAATGGAATGACCAGATCACACTCCTGGTAGTTGTGGAATGATCTGAGTATAAATAGATCAGTTAAAAATTTTGTTATGGTCGTCAAATGGTTGAGCAGAACTCCCTATTTTGTAATATTTGTTAACAAAATTTTTCTCTGGTTTTGTATGATACTTGAGCCTTTCACATTAATAGAAGTCATCTTCTTTCATCATCTCGTGTAAACTATGCTGCAAAACTCGAGCATGGAGGATCAAGTCGAGCATTGTAGTTGTATTGTAATGTAGGTTTGATTATAATGTTGTTGTGACCTGTTCCAATACTTTCCCTTTGTTATATTATTTCCCCTTATGTTGAAATTCTCGTGCATGGAGGATCCAGACAAGTTGTTATAGTCGTATGATAATGTAGGTTTGATTATTATGTTGTTGTAATATTTTTAGTTTTTGAAACTTAGGTTCAAGAGTTCTCTTGTGCCTGAGTTTTTCTTCACAAAGTTGCTTGAAAGTCGGATGCCCATGGAAGACTTGTCCACCTTTATCACTAAGTCTTCCTTCTTCTCACCTTTAAACTCAAAAAACTGACTGCAGTTAATTCGGACCTCATTTCCATATGTATTTCTTGTCCAATTTCTGTGTTAAACCATTCTTGTACTGAGCTTTGTCCATTTGACCTCCACTCATAAACATACCTCCACAAACGTTTTTATGGGTACTGAGCTTATTCTCTTGCATTCTAAGAGTGACTCTCATTGCTAACAGGTCCCACCACATCGCAACTTTTCAATGTAAATGGTAGGTGGAAATTCTGGCTTCTAGGTTTGATGAATAGTTATGCAATTGGAAATATCTCCTGAGTCCAAGAAACCATGCTTCAACATCATCTTCCTTTTCTCTTTCACCATCAAAGGATGGTGGCATAATATTCCTTAGCTCTCGAGTCTCCTTGCAAACTATCCAATTCATGCCTTCTTCTTTGGTGCCTAACGAGAGACACATCTGGACTACTTATGGCATCTTAAGATGCATAATACCTTCTTGTTGAGTAAGGATGTGACTGATGTCTATGAGCTCTGCTAGAACTCTTGGAATAACTGACCCTTCCACGATCATCTCTTCTTTCATGATACCTGCCTTCTTCCTCTTGCTTTGATCCATTCTTTATTTGCCTCTACAACTAGTTTAATCTCTGTAGAACTAAGGCATTTATCTGAGTTTTATCTCTCATCAGCCTCTCATTGTCTACCTTGTATCTCTGCACTTCTAATTTTAGGCTTCTCATAGTTTCTATCAATGTTTCTTGCTCCCCTCAGCCCTTGTGTTCGTTGGATTTTGTCTCTGCATTACCAACTTGAATATTTGACCTTGGGTCTCTTTAACTTGGCTGGAAGCTTCCTCTCCTTCTTCCATTTCTTGAATACAAATTTTTAACTAGTATTTTGAAACCCCCTAACTCTGCAAAATGTGCAAGGGACCATTTTGTTACAATTAAGCATATGATAAACAAAATTTGTCAACAATGTTATAGGTCCGTTTAAATCGTGAAGAATATGTATATAACACTTCCATGTTGTCCCTTGGCCAATATAAAATTCAATTATGAACAACCGCTTCCTTCAAACCACTTTCCCAAGTGACCACGACTCGAAACCGTGGGCCAAATCTTTCCTTAGCACTTTTCCTTCTTCAAAACAAAAATTCAGCCATTAGCCCTTTTTCCTTCATCTCTCAATCACATGTGACCACGTCTATGACCTTGTTCTTAGCTGAAATTCACTTATCTGAAGCTTCAATATTTCGGGCTTCGGGGGTTTCACCCTCATCACACTACATTCCCCCTTAACGCCAAACTGGTGAGCTCCCAGAGAGGCACTTCGAAGTCTCACTACTCTGGTGCTCCAGAGCTTCAGACTTCGGAGGTTCTTACTACATCAAACCTGAAAACTCTTGAACTGTCAAACCTACGAACTTCCATAGTCTCATGAATAACTATGCACCAGGGGGATGATACGTGGAGAAACCATAGAGATGACACGTGGCCCATTCTACGGGTAACATGTGTCAAGTTCTAATTGACCCAAAAGGTCTATGAAAATTCTGAAACAAGATGACATGTGGCATGTATAAGGTAGTTCCATGTCATCCCAGGTGACATCATCCTGCCACGTCACTCCAGTTTTCTAGGCCTTCAGGACTTTGGGCTTCAGAGGATTTCCTAGCATAACATTACAATTCCTCCGAACGCCGAAGCGACGAACCCTTGAAGGGTTCGAGGATCAATGGTCCAGGTTTTCTATTGATATTTGCGGTCATTAGGAGTTCTAGGACTCTAGGCTTTGGGAAATTTTGCAACAAAACACAATGTTTTCCCCCGAATGTCGAAGTGGTTGACTCCTTGAACCACTGTTCTCCATAGATTTAATACTTCAACACTCCAGAGCTTTGAGCTTCAACACTTCTTGTAACAAAACACTAAAAATCTCCTGAACCACCAAATTTCCAAACAGATCTATGCCATTCTAGGTGACGTCATCATGCCGTGTTACTTTGACGCTCCGAGTCTTTGGGACTTAGGGCTTTGGAGGATTTCACTACTAAACACCACCCAACCCCCAAACTACCGAATGTCGAATTCCTGAATACTTGCTAATCTATGGACACGTGTCCCCGAACACGAACGGTCCAAATTTACTCTGAAGTTTGGGACGTCGGGAGATTTTCTTCCTGGAAGCTTAAGTGCTTGCATCTCCTAGAGTGTCGATTCTCTGAACTTCTTTGAGATCTATGACTCACACTTGTTCGTGCATAGATCTGATCTTCCCCAATATTCCTCACCTCTCGATTTGTGCTTGATCCAATGGCCCATATTTGTCCTTGTCCAAATCCAACGGTCAAGTACCCCTCCCATTGATCTACGATGTAGATTCACTCCGGGACTTCGGATATTCAGGGGTTTTACCTTCTTATCATCAAGGACTTAAAAATTTTCTGAAGCAACGAAGTCCGAAGGACTTGAGGGTTTAACCACTGCACTCCTTTCCCATATCTATCGGTTGTGAAGGATTCAAACCCTTAACGAACAGATCCTATGGCCATTGTGGTTTCCCGAACCACTACACCTCCTGATCTTTCAAACACAGTTAAGGTGTGCTCTCAACTCCTTCTAGAATTCTACAACTTAAATTCTCTGTGAAATTTTTTCTTCAATCTCAATTTACATGGCCCATCTAAGATTAGTGTTGGAACTGGGCTCTAATACCAATTTGTAACATACCCAACCACCCACAGGCTGGGATACACTACTTAAGGCCCACTCTCTTTCTTCTTTCTCTTACAGATACCTTTCAAATTAATAGGGATGCATAAAATAAAGGAACTAAATGACATGCATAACAATGACCAACAAACATGCATATTCTAAAGATTGAATTCAACGATAAATAAATACACAGCGGAATAAATCATACACGGGTAAATAATACCATAACATAGAGCACTTATCTTTTATAAAAGAATACACCAACTTGATGCAGACCAAGGACGTTCCACCCAATCATAGACACTGTTGTTCCAAGTCTCAACAACAATGTCACCCCAGAGAAAGAGATATGAATCCACAAGGATGGTTCCAGAGTGTTACCTAGCTTCCCAAACCATTCAACAATCAATCTCTCACAAGCTTCCCAACACCCACAACAGTCCAATTACCCAACTCTCTTCTACTCATCCTGCACAACCCAAGAGAATGAACCCTCTCCCTTCTCTGCCACACAGTCCCTTAATCTGTCCTTCTCTTTCTAGTGCTCCAGTGCAAATGGTGGAGAATTTTCATACTGGGACTCTCAGGACTCCCAGCTATGAGAAAATATGGACACAGGCCAAAGCATCTCAGACATCCAGGCCTCAAATCATGGCTGGATTACACCAACAATCTCTACAACCAACAATACCATGGCTTCTCTTCAACATTTCATCTTCTTCTCCCAAGCCAGGACACAGATGAGGAAATATGAGTGGGTGACATAAATGAATGGAGTGAGATCTTCACGAAAGGTTTGAACAAAGATAAATGGAATGTATGCATGCATGAACGAATGAATGAGTGAGTGAATGAGTGAGGTGAACAAAAACATAACCAGAACGTGAATGGGAGTGAGAGAGAGAACGAACCCACCCAACAGACCAGGTATGGGTTTATGTAACTCTTGGGAATCAATAACCTCATGGCCTTCCCCCAAGAATCTCACATAACTGATTTCCCCCATTAAACAAAATGGGTGTTTAAAAAATGAAATAAACACCTAGCCCCTCAAGCCCCCTCTCTCATGGAATCATATCCCCCTGTAACTCCAATCCTTTTCCGTCTAGAAACCAATGATGTATTTATTATTAATAATGATCAAAACATTACATTTCTTAGGCACATTGGCCTCTTTTAATTGTTTGGGCACTCTGGCCTCTCAACAACTAACAAATACATTATTTAATATGGGGCTCAAAACCCAGGGTGTTACACATGATAAATCCCACCATGAAAGGAAATATCAATGTTAGATACATGAAGGTTTATAGGAGAAAATAAAAACAAGCAGAGCAGGTGAATAAAGAGAAGGTCCCATAGATTGCAGGATTTGCAATAGTAAGAAAATAAGAGCAAGAGAATAAAGAACATTCTCAAGTAATTGTACTCTCGCGAATTGTAGTGCAAGATCATAATGAATCCATAGGAAAAAATGAAGAAGTCAGAGTTCAAAAATATGATGAGTCTATAGACGATGAGTAAGATTAATCCACATCAAAGAGGGTAATTTTCTGAGCCACCTAGTTGCGATACTACTAGTGAATATGGATATTGAATAGGGGGAGTTAGTGAAGTAGCTACTACAAATCAGAGAACCATATTTCGAGAAGGATGAAGTATTTGCACAGACAGATAGAAAAAGTACAAAATGACAGATTGATCAATTGAGAAGTATTTTTATTATGCATATATAATTTGGAAATTACACATGCATAAGTTTATGATTGTATTCCTTTAGGCAAAGATATATTCAATACAGGTTTTTCCAGACATGTAGAGTTCAATTTGTAGATAGAGTATATTAGTGGACACATTTGATTTAGTTGCAGTTGTGAAGCCTTCATGATAGTACATTGATAAATGGGTTAGCATTGTGGACAATTGAGTAGTGTTGGTCCTAAGGTCTGCACCTGACTGCTAAAGGGAAAATCTAGGCCACCTCAAGTTTGTAATGATTATTTTTTTATGAGTAGGTTTTGTTGGTAAGTTCAAGGACAAGTTTTCAAAGATGGTGCCCTGGTAG
>ML794413.1:617334-630678 GCA_009831015.1 Picea engelmannii | reverse complement strand
GTTATACCTTGGATACTTTGTATGCCAAGAATTGATTAACAAAGAGACTTTAGGTGTGTTTCATTTAAGATTCATGGTAAGTCAACTTTGGTTTTAAATCTCGATATGCTTTTGGCTTGTAAAGAACATCCTCTCCTAACCTTAGCATCTTGAATTCACCCTTTACATTTGATGAGATTTAAACATAACTGATTCGTACCATATACTTTGTGTGAAGTGGCATTATGAATCCACAGATCCATCATTACGAGCTAAGGCTTTCAATCACTCGGTCCTCAGGGCATCCATTACCTGAAAACGCCCGATTTTCATGGCTTGGAATCCCTTGTGCTCACATTCTGGACGCACTAGGGTGACTGCTAGCTTACTCCTTTGTTTTAGGATGGGTTTTTTCTCTGTTGCTGATCCCCCTTATATTCACAATGAGTTCTGGTCACCTTTGTGCCTGTCTATCCAATCTCGTTTTGCATACTAGAGACATGTTTTTGTGGGAGATTTTATGAGAAAACCGTGACGAATTAGATCCAACCCTTGAAAACCAAGAACCAAAATGAGCTCTTTTACCTTCAACACGAGCAGTTTCTCCAGAAACTGGATCATTGCAGAGATATGTCTCGATTTTTGGAGGTAAATTTCTCAGTTTTTTTGTTCCGGTTGAGGAAAACGTTTTTTTATTTATTTTTATTTTTCTACAATAATTCCTATAGAAACCCCTGTGGTTGACAAACCCTTGATAGAGAAGCCTCCCAGGCTCTCAATTGTTAGGCCTGATATTTTGTATGAAAACCCTCACACAAGGGCATTGCCTGAACAACCTTTATCTGAGGAACAAGATGCTAGTCTTGGGGTTTTTAAAGATCCCGAGTATGAACAATTTGTCTGCCCGAATCCCTTTATCAAACTTAGCCAAAAACCCACAGTGGACAGTGGAAGTGTTTTGACACACAGTCTTATGTCTCCTCAAAGAACTATTCCAGATCCACGGTGTGAGGTATGTTTATTTTGGATAGACAAGTATTACATAGATGTCCCCTCCTTTCAAGTGAAGATCAAGACCCTCACAACTCAGATTGAATCATTAACAGTTGAAAACCACAGACTCAAGTTCAGTGCACAAAGGCAACGAAAACGCCTGAAGAGAACTGGAAATATAATAATAAAAAATGTTGAGTGTGTCAAAGCTATGATTAACTCTGAAGTCTTATAATTCGAATTTAACATTCAGTTGAAAGGTAAAGATTTTTTTTTTTTATCTTAGTTTTTTTTTTTTTTTCTTATTAATATAGATTCAATTATATTTCTGTTGTTTAAAATAAGACTAGCTACAGAATCAACAGATTCTATAACTAGTCTGTTCTCATTCAAAATTTTGGAAAATGTTGGTTAAATTAATATCTAAATTTCTTTATTTCATTCTTTCCTTTCAAGATATCCTGCATTTTATGGTGATTTAATGAGATGAAGTATTTATGGGGTTATTAGCCATTTCTTTGGCTAGTTTTTTGAATAGAAACAAACATTTTTAAGAGATACAGTTTGATATTGAGCGATTTTAATTACCCTCTATTTTTTTAATTAGTAAATCATCCTGGGATTTGATTCTATCTTAGAAAATGGGATGCTTAGTTTGTTGGAACTCTTTAAATACTTCAGATTTTTGTAAGGAAAACATCATCATCTGGGGTAGAAGATGGATGATTGATTTATAGACTTTAATAGAACAACAATACACATTTCGGCTTTAACTTCTTGTGGATGGTGTCTTCATTTAAGTTTTGTTTATCTTGATGTGATAATAGGTTTTGATAGCTTTAATCTTCACGATTTATTATGTTTTGGGATAATTCCTTTATAAATGTTGTCCATAAATGATGCTTCAATTATTAATCATGTGATCATCTATTCAATTTCAATTACAGGATTTCTCCTTAATTTTCGTTGAAAGATTAAATGCAAGGTTATTGCTAACAGATTTTTCTTAATGTAATTACTTTCAGTCATGAGATCACAATAACTATTTGTATCACTCTTTCTGTCATTAAAATTCAACTGCCAACACAATTGTTCTGCATTTATTCAGAATAGATTTAAGGTTCATTGCAGGTTTTCCTCCTGGACAAGGTGGTTAGATGTTCTCCGATCATACAGATGTTTGGATGCATATCATTAGTTCACTAACAAGTTAGCTTATTTACATTTTTCTGCTATTTGTTTATCACTGAAATTTGAATGTATGTTTTGGCTTTTGACTATCCATACGTTTCCATTTCATAACATTTTCTTTTATTAGTTTAACACTTATAAAGGAAAAATCAAAAAATATTTTTATGTGCTTTCTTTGTCTGCTTCTTCAAAGTAGTCATTTTCACACTGAGTTTCGTAAGTTTAGATTAAAAACTTGCATCTTGTAAATAATGTCCATAAATAAGAGTTATCTATCTTTTGCTTAAATACATCTACTACGGTTACATTAGAGCATATGAACATATATATATATATATATAGTGTTAAGTAATTAGATAGTTATTTATTTCTTTTATTTTGTTTCTTTTAGGATTTTTAGATTGGCTATTGGAGCCATTAAACCCATGAGAATGAGTTATACCAAACGGCTTGGGTTACTTAGACAACCCCGGACCAGACTCATTCTTCCAATTGATGAACGATCATTTTCACCTGTCAACACACCCATAAGTTCTACATATGGCACCCTCATCAGTCATGACATGTGGCATCCATATGGTGCCGACACGTGGCACTCATTCCTGGCCATTCAGCTGCATCATTCGCTCAATTCTACGTGACACTTGTCACCCCTCTTTTCATGACATGTCATCGTAGTGATGTCGGGCCACCACGTCAACATCTGGAGATCATCCTCCAGGAGGTGCTATTGGTCAATGCCAAAGGTAACAACCTCCCTAAAGAAAATTTTTAATGGATCCTAAAATTGGTGGGTGGATAAGGTTTAGCGGTGGCACTAGATTTAGCAGGTGCATCCAGATCGCAAATCATGACCCAATCAATGACCATGTTTCATTGTGGGGACACAACATGCTCGAACAATAAAATTATTGAGTGGTCCCTCATTTGAAACCATGGTATAGTGGAAGAGCTATGTGGTGGAAGGTGTTGAATTGCGGGCTCAAAAACGATGTGAATCCAAACCGCTTATGACGCCCCCAAAATCACGTGACTATATAACGACAAATACAAGAGTAGCACATGGCCACACCCTAGGCGTTAAGCCTCACCTCGATCCCGAGAGGAGATAAATTAAGAAAAGAGGGAATGGTAGTTGATACCTCATACTCACTCCATAAATAGAAGGCGTGGAGGGTTTGGCCGTGGAGAAATAACTGTCAGCCCGAGGTACCACGATGGACGATTTTTCCTGTAGGCCCATCCTGAGCTAAGTTTGCGTCTGACATGAGGATACACGCACAATCTGACAGAAGAAGGTGTAGATGAAAGAATTTGAATGGAATGACCAGATCACACTCCTGGTAGTTGTGGAATGATCTGAGTATAAATAGATCAGTTAAAAATTTTGTTATGGTCGTCAAATGGTTGAGCAGAACTCCCTATTTTGTAATATTTGTTAACAAAATTTTTCTCTGGTTTTGTATGATACTTGAGCCTTTCACATTAATAGAAGTCATCTTCTTTCATCATCTCGTGTAAACTATGCTGCAAAACTCGAGCATGGAGGATCAAGTCGAGCATTGTAGTTGTATTGTAATGTAGGTTTGATTATAATGTTGTTGTGACCTGTTCCAATACTTTCCCTTTGTTATATTATTTCCCCTTATGTTGAAATTCTCGTGCATGGAGGATCCAGACAAGTTGTTATAGTCGTATGATAATGTAGGTTTGATTATTATGTTGTTGTAATATTTTTAGTTTTTGAAACTTAGGTTCAAGAGTTCTCTTGTGCCTGAGTTTTTCTTCACAAAGTTGCTTGAAAGTCGGATGCCCATGGAAGACTTGTCCACCTTTATCACTAAGTCTTCCTTCTTCTCACCTTTAAACTCAAAAAACTGACTGCAGTTAATTCGGACCTCATTTCCATATGTATTTCTTGTCCAATTTCTGTGTTAAACCATTCTTGTACTGAGCTTTGTCCATTTGACCTCCACTCATAAACATACCTCCACAAACGTTTTTATGGGTACTGAGCTTATTCTCTTGCATTCTAAGAGTGACTCTCATTGCTAACAGGTCCCACCACATCGCAACTTTTCAATGTAAATGGTAGGTGGAAATTCTGGCTTCTAGGTTTGATGAATAGTTATGCAATTGGAAATATCTCCTGAGTCCAAGAAACCATGCTTCAACATCATCTTCCTTTTCTCTTTCACCATCAAAGGATGGTGGCATAATATTCCTTAGCTCTCGAGTCTCCTTGCAAACTATCCAATTCATGCCTTCTTCTTTGGTGCCTAACGAGAGACACATCTGGACTACTTATGGCATCTTAAGATGCATAATACCTTCTTGTTGAGTAAGGATGTGACTGATGTCTATGAGCTCTGCTAGAACTCTTGGAATAACTGACCCTTCCACGATCATCTCTTCTTTCATGATACCTGCCTTCTTCCTCTTGCTTTGATCCATTCTTTATTTGCCTCTACAACTAGTTTAATCTCTGTAGAACTAAGGCATTTATCTGAGTTTTATCTCTCATCAGCCTCTCATTGTCTACCTTGTATCTCTGCACTTCTAATTTTAGGCTTCTCATAGTTTCTATCAATGTTTCTTGCTCCCCTCAGCCCTTGTGTTCGTTGGATTTTGTCTCTGCATTACCAACTTGAATATTTGACCTTGGGTCTCTTTAACTTGGCTGGAAGCTTCCTCTCCTTCTTCCATTTCTTGAATACAAATTTTTAACTAGTATTTTGAAACCCCCTAACTCTGCAAAATGTGCAAGGGACCATTTTGTTACAATTAAGCATATGATAAACAAAATTTGTCAACAATGTTATAGGTCCGTTTAAATCGTGAAGAATATGTATATAACACTTCCATGTTGTCCCTTGGCCAATATAAAATTCAATTATGAACAACCGCTTCCTTCAAACCACTTTCCCAAGTGACCACGACTCGAAACCGTGGGCCAAATCTTTCCTTAGCACTTTTCCTTCTTCAAAACAAAAATTCAGCCATTAGCCCTTTTTCCTTCATCTCTCAATCACATGTGACCACGTCTATGACCTTGTTCTTAGCTGAAATTCACTTATCTGAAGCTTCAATATTTCGGGCTTCGGGGGTTTCACCCTCATCACACTACATTCCCCCTTAACGCCAAACTGGTGAGCTCCCAGAGAGGCACTTCGAAGTCTCACTACTCTGGTGCTCCAGAGCTTCAGACTTCGGAGGTTCTTACTACATCAAACCTGAAAACTCTTGAACTGTCAAACCTACGAACTTCCATAGTCTCATGAATAACTATGCACCAGGGGGATGATACGTGGAGAAACCATAGAGATGACACGTGGCCCATTCTACGGGTAACATGTGTCAAGTTCTAATTGACCCAAAAGGTCTATGAAAATTCTGAAACAAGATGACATGTGGCATGTATAAGGTAGTTCCATGTCATCCCAGGTGACATCATCCTGCCACGTCACTCCAGTTTTCTAGGCCTTCAGGACTTTGGGCTTCAGAGGATTTCCTAGCATAACATTACAATTCCTCCGAACGCCGAAGCGACGAACCCTTGAAGGGTTCGAGGATCAATGGTCCAGGTTTTCTATTGATATTTGCGGTCATTAGGAGTTCTAGGACTCTAGGCTTTGGGAAATTTTGCAACAAAACACAATGTTTTCCCCCGAATGTCGAAGTGGTTGACTCCTTGAACCACTGTTCTCCATAGATTTAATACTTCAACACTCCAGAGCTTTGAGCTTCAACACTTCTTGTAACAAAACACTAAAAATCTCCTGAACCACCAAATTTCCAAACAGATCTATGCCATTCTAGGTGACGTCATCATGCCGTGTTACTTTGACGCTCCGAGTCTTTGGGACTTAGGGCTTTGGAGGATTTCACTACTAAACACCACCCAACCCCCAAACTACCGAATGTCGAATTCCTGAATACTTGCTAATCTATGGACACGTGTCCCCGAACACGAACGGTCCAAATTTACTCTGAAGTTTGGGACGTCGGGAGATTTTCTTCCTGGAAGCTTAAGTGCTTGCATCTCCTAGAGTGTCGATTCTCTGAACTTCTTTGAGATCTATGACTCACACTTGTTCGTGCATAGATCTGATCTTCCCCAATATTCCTCACCTCTCGATTTGTGCTTGATCCAATGGCCCATATTTGTCCTTGTCCAAATCCAACGGTCAAGTACCCCTCCCATTGATCTACGATGTAGATTCACTCCGGGACTTCGGATATTCAGGGGTTTTACCTTCTTATCATCAAGGACTTAAAAATTTTCTGAAGCAACGAAGTCCGAAGGACTTGAGGGTTTAACCACTGCACTCCTTTCCCATATCTATCGGTTGTGAAGGATTCAAACCCTTAACGAACAGATCCTATGGCCATTGTGGTTTCCCGAACCACTACACCTCCTGATCTTTCAAACACAGTTAAGGTGTGCTCTCAACTCCTTCTAGAATTCTACAACTTAAATTCTCTGTGAAATTTTTTCTTCAATCTCAATTTACATGGCCCATCTAAGATTAGTGTTGGAACTGGGCTCTAATACCAATTTGTAACATACCCAACCACCCACAGGCTGGGATACACTACTTAAGGCCCACTCTCTTTCTTCTTTCTCTTACAGATACCTTTCAAATTAATAGGGATGCATAAAATAAAGGAACTAAATGACATGCATAACAATGACCAACAAACATGCATATTCTAAAGATTGAATTCAACGATAAATAAATACACAGCGGAATAAATCATACACGGGTAAATAATACCATAACATAGAGCACTTATCTTTTATAAAAGAATACACCAACTTGATGCAGACCAAGGACGTTCCACCCAATCATAGACACTGTTGTTCCAAGTCTCAACAACAATGTCACCCCAGAGAAAGAGATATGAATCCACAAGGATGGTTCCAGAGTGTTACCTAGCTTCCCAAACCATTCAACAATCAATCTCTCACAAGCTTCCCAACACCCACAACAGTCCAATTACCCAACTCTCTTCTACTCATCCTGCACAACCCAAGAGAATGAACCCTCTCCCTTCTCTGCCACACAGTCCCTTAATCTGTCCTTCTCTTTCTAGTGCTCCAGTGCAAATGGTGGAGAATTTTCATACTGGGACTCTCAGGACTCCCAGCTATGAGAAAATATGGACACAGGCCAAAGCATCTCAGACATCCAGGCCTCAAATCATGGCTGGATTACACCAACAATCTCTACAACCAACAATACCATGGCTTCTCTTCAACATTTCATCTTCTTCTCCCAAGCCAGGACACAGATGAGGAAATATGAGTGGGTGACATAAATGAATGGAGTGAGATCTTCACGAAAGGTTTGAACAAAGATAAATGGAATGTATGCATGCATGAACGAATGAATGAGTGAGTGAATGAGTGAGGTGAACAAAAACATAACCAGAACGTGAATGGGAGTGAGAGAGAGAACGAACCCACCCAACAGACCAGGTATGGGTTTATGTAACTCTTGGGAATCAATAACCTCATGGCCTTCCCCCAAGAATCTCACATAACTGATTTCCCCCATTAAACAAAATGGGTGTTTAAAAAATGAAATAAACACCTAGCCCCTCAAGCCCCCTCTCTCATGGAATCATATCCCCCTGTAACTCCAATCCTTTTCCGTCTAGAAACCAATGATGTATTTATTATTAATAATGATCAAAACATTACATTTCTTAGGCACATTGGCCTCTTTTAATTGTTTGGGCACTCTGGCCTCTCAACAACTAACAAATACATTATTTAATATGGGGCTCAAAACCCAGGGTGTTACACATGATAAATCCCACCATGAAAGGAAATATCAATGTTAGATACATGAAGGTTTATAGGAGAAAATAAAAACAAGCAGAGCAGGTGAATAAAGAGAAGGTCCCATAGATTGCAGGATTTGCAATAGTAAGAAAATAAGAGCAAGAGAATAAAGAACATTCTCAAGTAATTGTACTCTCGCGAATTGTAGTGCAAGATCATAATGAATCCATAGGAAAAAATGAAGAAGTCAGAGTTCAAAAATATGATGAGTCTATAGACGATGAGTAAGATTAATCCACATCAAAGAGGGTAATTTTCTGAGCCACCTAGTTGCGATACTACTAGTGAATATGGATATTGAATAGGGGGAGTTAGTGAAGTAGCTACTACAAATCAGAGAACCATATTTCGAGAAGGATGAAGTATTTGCACAGACAGATAGAAAAAGTACAAAATGACAGATTGATCAATTGAGAAGTATTTTTATTATGCATATATAATTTGGAAATTACACATGCATAAGTTTATGATTGTATTCCTTTAGGCAAAGATATATTCAATACAGGTTTTTCCAGACATGTAGAGTTCAATTTGTAGATAGAGTATATTAGTGGACACATTTGATTTAGTTGCAGTTGTGAAGCCTTCATGATAGTACATTGATAAATGGGTTAGCATTGTGGACAATTGAGTAGTGTTGGTCCTAAGGTCTGCACCTGACTGCTAAAGGGAAAATCTAGGCCACCTCAAGTTTGTAATGATTATTTTTTTATGAGTAGGTTTTGTTGGTAAGTTCAAGGACAAGTTTTCAAAGATGGTGCCCTGGTAGGAAATGCCACACAATATAAAACTAGGTTCTCCTTTGCTAATGGTATGGGTATTAAATGACCATTGAGGGTATGAAAATACAAACACAGACAACAACAACAAGAAATGCAATGAATCACTTGTTGTGTGAAAACTAAGACTTAAAATAATATCTCAAGACTTAGACAAACATCTAGATGCAAATCATTCAACAGGTTGCAAAATAGTGGATCTGTCACTGAACAATAGATGTATAGCAGGTTTCATAATCAACAAAAGATAAAATAAAACAATAGGTGAAAGAACAAGTAAATTTACATTGCACACATCACAAACTCTGAATTCAAGATAAGAATCAACACATAAATATTTGAGTAAGAGAATACAACTGTCATCAACATATATTCACTAGGTAGAAAAATTTACAATTAATTGAGCATGTCCAATTCTTCTACTTTCCTTCCATAACTCCCCCCCCTCCCCTCAAAACATACAAATACTACATATTTAACAGAGTTTCATAGGTTCTCGTCTGTATGGGATTGAGACCTAACTCTAGATAACTATTTGTAGAAAAAATTATTAATTTAACTAAAACATTGCATGGAGTACAACATGTGTACTTCCCACTGAACTTAATCAATAGAGTGGTTCTTATCACACATAGAATACCACTTATTAATTCAATCTAAAGTGATTATGGAATTGATTAACTAAAAAATGTTATTGTCTCTGAGACTGAACTGATGCATGCGCTGGATGAACTGTAATTGGTAGAAAAACTAGGAGTGACAAAAGAAAGTTCGGTATCGAGCCCTGGAATGCTTGTGAGTTGTTTGATGCTTCTGGAGGGTAACTAGCTACATGGGTAGATATCCACTTGATATACCTCTTCACTGAATTTCTGGAGCAATTTGTAACTGAGACCAAGACATAACCCTCTGTTTGTGTCTGAGATCTCGACTATTAAGTGCACTTCGTTTTGACTCGTCAGCTTCCATATGTAATTTTGAAAATCTTGTTGGAAAGGTCATCAACCCAGTGGCCATAGAAGGAGACTTGGAGTCAAGCATCCAATAGGGGGTGATATGAGCGGATGTGGATTAGTTGGAGGTGATAGTTTCAGCTGGCCTCTCTATTAGAAAAATTTTCAATCCTTCCACGATATCCCCTTTTAAACCATCCATCTTAGTATCCATTATCGATTCCAACTTAGCTTCAGTTGAATCCATCATCCCTTGTATTTCATCTTTTGTTATTGCCTTATTTCGTAAATCGTTTATGTCCCTGCGCATTTCTTCACCTTCATCAAGAGTGAAAATAGGACAGTATGAAGGATTATTTGGTGTAGAATTTCCCTTTTTTGGTGGCATGTTGGCCAAGTATCATTGCAACGTAGGAATTCTTAATTGGACAAGGAATAGGTCCTCACATACAAGGGAGTTTCGGGTGCTAGAACTCTTTGATATATGTGCGAGGTCCAAAAATAGTACTCAACCTAATATCTCAGGGAAATAGCTAAGGAGGCTTGACCATGCCCTTAGTCATACTATCCAACTACCCAGGTACAAGAGAGTGATCTCCCAAAGTGTTATTCTTGGTGTACTATAGCAACAAGATGACCAAAAGGTTTACTCGGTAAGTATTAGGATTCTAGGGGGTATCCCGATACATGCCAGGTACATGGGAGCTCAAATCCATATTAGTGTTGTCTAATGCACAAGCATTTTAAAGGTTCCTTCCAATATACTCTAGGTACATGGAAAAAACACACTATCATCGGGTTGTAGCGCTAACCAGTAATGACATCTCCTACATTTAGAGATGCCATAACACGTATGTACCTAAACAAAACCCTAATTTTATCTCAAATTTATGTGATACTCCTTTCATCCCACCTTATACATTTTGAATCTCCCGAATTGGATATTCTAGTCAAAATATATGCAAATTTCCAAAAACCAACGCACCTTTTAAACCTTGATTTGGAGGTTGTTCTGTTAGTTGACCTTTCTTCTGTTGTTTCTTTAAATTTTCGACCCTTCTGGGTATGAACTTTAGTTTTGTAGTTCTTTTATATTTCCTCTCTATAATTCCACAAGTATGATCAAAATTTGATGTGCTAATTGGAATTTATGGTAACTTCCCCACACCTTGCTTATTTTTGTCCTTTCCAGGAGAGCATACTTGTAAAATGTGTCAAGTGCACAATATGTGATATATTATTCTAAAAATTGCACCATAAATACTAAAGACTGTCCACTATCCAATGAAATGGGTCTCACTTAATTTGTATACTCACTGAAGAAGATGTCACTATTTTACCCGAAACACCTGTTTGAGGCTAGTTAATAGGACTAGTCAGCTACCCTATATTACATAGGGTGTATCTCCAAAATTAGGATGACCCAGAACATAAAACGTTTACCATAGATACCTAGATAATTCCTATGAAAATCCTCTGAGTTTCCTGTTCGAAATCATCACATAATTTTTTTTATAGTGAAACTTCCGAGATGTCTGAATTCAGGATGATTTAGTAACATGATATTCCACAAGATATATCTCCGAGAGTATAAATCCCTAGAATTCGATATTTTAACGGCATTTACCTTGATCCGTTTGATATATATCCCCCAAGGATTTCCTTCCGAAACATCCCATAAACAAATTTATAGCGAAAATTCCAAGGTGTCTCAAATGCAACAATGAAACCCCAAGACCTTGAGCTTTGATACCAAATGTTAAGAACCAAATATAAAAATAACATAAAAACCTTCGAATATGTACTCAATGCCTTGAAAAATAGATAAATTTAGATAATAATCCTCTTCTATGAGGAAACCTCCTTATACATCATATGATTTCAGAAATACAAGATGATTCGAAATGAAAAGGTCTCCTTGGTATATATAGGAGACTAGGATGTATAATTACAACTAATGGACCCAAGCCGACATAAATAAAATAACAATACTAATGTAATTTTCCCTAATTAAGAGGTAGTGTGCCACTATTTAGGGATTAACATGGAGGACTTTCATTCACCAATTCCACTTTAAAAAAACTAGTCTCCTCGAACCAAAGATGAGACTCTTTAGATTCTTGGTCACCTATATTGTGTCACTTAAGAGGTGGTTGTTTCTCTTTTATTGTCTTGAAAATCCTTATAACTGACGTGGCCGACATGGTAATTCAACCACATTGAAAGTAAAAGGTGTAAATCAAACTAAATTCAACCTAAGGTCATTCTAGACTCCAAATCAAAGAGCACACCCCTATCAAATATAGGACAAAAACAAGCAAGCCAATGGATCATGTGGCCTTCACAAAAACAACCCTCTGGGTAGATAAAGTCCCCACAATATTTTCTAGAGAAGGTATGAGGAGCAATTACGATGATCTACACGAAACAACCTTAACTAGTGTAAGCACCCTTTATTAAGGTGGCACCCTCCGAGGGAACTAATACCATGGACACATGTCTTCCCCAAGTACTACAGGCATGTCCCACCTATAATCAACTCTATTGGCTACCTAGGAAAGGTTACTAATGTTGGGTATGTGTTATATTATTTGCACAACTATCTTTAGTGTCGCCTTTTTTTCATTGGGAAACGTGTCACCTTCTTTACCTCATTTTTTGTGTCCATTGATGGGTTGTTTTTAGACACATGGTTTTCTATTTCTGATTAAGGAACTAAGGTTGTTGACTAATCCAGGTAATTGGTTTAGGGTTTTGGATGTCTCCGGATCCTATATGTATATTGTATTGTAAACAATATATGGTGTGAATGAATATAGAATATGTTGGTTTTCCCGGTTTGGGTTTCAAGGGGAAAAATCTCTGTGTAATGTGTGTATTTGCCATTATATATTTTCTGTTCTTTTACTGAAAATTTGTTTGTAGTAAATAATTTTACAAGGTTAAAATCTACAGCAAAGGCTACCACTTCACAATCAATGATCAGGCGAACAGTCATAGGTTCGACCACACATAAGGGAAGGATAAATAAACTTGAAGCTTCAAAGGCATTACCTTGCATAGAGGCATGGAACCAATGAAACCCCCGTATATGTAGTAGTCGAAGCAATAATGAAAACACCAAAAGACGTAGAGAGGGGTAATCTATATACTTGAACTAATGCGACCTCGTTCTTAACTCCTATGTTAGAGGAGCTTCCTAAAATAGTGGTTGCAATTTTTGTTTCACTCATTAATGACTTATTCATTTAATTTTGGTGGCCTTGAAGATTTTACTCTCCAATCCTATTCCATGGACCTAATCCTATCTAATGTTGGTTCATTAAAAAAATAAAAGTGTCTAGTAGATTTTAGGTTACACAATTATTTTTAGTGGTTGTTGTTTATGTGAAAGGGAAACATATGAAACATTTTGTGATGTTGTGACTCTTGACCCAACCAAGCAATGCAAAGACTCCAATGCAATCATTCACTTCAATGAATTCTAGCTATGGGAGGGAGAAGAGATATTTTTCTTTGAAATCTTGTAAAAGTAATCCCATACACCAAGCAACCATACACACAATTCAGATCCAAAATTCTTCTAATAACTCAAGCC
>ML794413.1:566697-606627 GCA_009831015.1 Picea engelmannii | reverse complement strand
CCTGTTCTCTGATTACAAGATAGTTGTTCTTACCCATTGCAATGTTATTTTAAAATGTAATCCAGGATTCTTAATTTGAACTATGAAGAATTGCAATAGGGAGATCTCTTTCCTGTGATACAATTCAGAGCTTCAGTTCATTTTAGCAAGTAGATAGAATGATTTCTTTACTACAACACTAAGTGCTTTTGGAATTGAGCATATATAGTGCGCAACTACCTTTGAAACAAAAGACTTCCCTGGGTTGATAATTTATGTTTCACTTGGTTGTTTGAAATTAATTAAGCAATTATAGTGACCAACAATCGTCAAGGTACTCAACACCTGTATTTGTCCATCATCCTCATGAAATTGGTTGGATCATTTGTCAAACCAAAGGGCATGACCAACCATTCAAAAAGGTATTCCTTTGACTTGAAGACAATCTTCCATACATCCGTCTATTCTATTAGGACCTGGTGGTAGCTAGACTTCAGATCAATCTTATTGAAGTATTTTTCCCCCGTGAGTTGATCAAGGAGGTTGTCGATTCAGGGAATCGGGTACTGGTTTCTGACTGTCATTTTATCCAGAGCCCGGTAATTAATGTAGAGTCTCCAGGTTCCATATTTCTTCTGTACCAACATGATTGGGCTCCCAAAAGGTGATGAGTTGGGATGGATGTTCCCCTTGTGTAGAAGTTCTTGGATTTGTCACTTGATCTCCTCATTCTCTAATAGAGAGAGATGATAGATTGGCCCGTTGGGCAATGGTGCGTCGGGGGTTAGATCAATGGGGTGCTTTAACTGGCAGTGTAGAGGTACCCCGATAGGTGAGGAGAAGATATCTAAGTATTCTTCCATGACCTTATCTACTTGCTTCTTCTATGTGGAGAGGTCAGCCACAGAGACCCTGGATGTGGCTGTGATCTTTCGCTTATTCTGATATCAAATCATGAAGAAGACAAACTTCCCTATCTTAGAGATGAAATTCTTGCATTGCTTAGCAGAGATCAAGGAAATAACACTAGGTGGGACTGCCTCGGGTATCCTGTACAATTTTCTGTTCAAAGTAATAATAACACTACGAGGCCTAGACTCATATATAAGATGACGTTTCCATAAATAAAGTTGGCCCAAAAGAACATCACAATCTTCGAGAAGAGCAACATCACACAATACCTCGCCTTTGAAGGGCTTGATTTCATATGACAGTTGGCATTGTTGGTTGATGTGGAGATTTCTTCCTTGGTAGAGCCATCCAATGGTGTAGGGTTGTGAGTGCAACGTTGTCGGCAGGGCCAGTCGCTTGATGACCTCTGCTGAGTTGAGGTTCTTTTGGCTACCGCTATCAACGATGAAGTGAAGTGGGGTGCCTTTTACCCACATCTGTGAATGGAAGAGGCACTCTCCTTCTTCTAGCTCATGTGGTTCACCAGGATGGAGCTTGGTGGTAGCAACGATGGAACTAGGTTCCACGTCAATGATCCATCTTCCCCTTTCTGGTTCTGGCTCAGAGTCAGAACCCGCATCTGATTCAAAGGCTTTCACTTCGGCCACCAGGGACTGCTTTGAGTGGAAGTCAACAGTGTTATGCCAAGGGATCTTATGGAAGTCGCACCACTTCCCAGTATCTTTCTTTGTCTTTCCAGTGTCCTTCTTTGCTTGCGGTTTGAAATGGTTGTCCTAATACTGTACATATGTTCTCTGTCCTTTGTTCAATGGGTTGGGGCTGCTCTTTCCTAGCTTTTATTGTGAGGGGTTCCCAGGCCCAAATTGTTGTGTCTTTTGTTTGAGCTTCTGCTCGATTTTGACGACATATCGGTAGGCCGCGCCCAAGGATCAGATGTTCATAAATTCTATTTTGGTCTGGATGTATCTATGCATAGGACCACGATACTTGAGCACCATATGTCACTCCAAATCTTTGATACCCAACTTAGTGCAAAAGGTATGGAAGATATTTGTGAAATCTGGCACTGCTTGGTCTCTTTCTTGCCGCAGTGTGGTACATTTGGTATACAAGTCATCATAACTTCTGACAGGGTAGTATTGTTCCTTAATAGCATCCTTGAAGGATTCCCAGGTGGTCGTGACTATAAATAATGAGGGTTCCTCTATTTCCTTTTGCTCATAGAAAGTTTCCCATCAATATTTGACATGGGGAACGACTTTGAGGAGTGAAAAAGTAATATTTTCTCTATTCAAAAAGTTATGGACAAAAAAATAACCTTCTAGTACATTCAACCACTTGTCTACAAAATTTGCGTCTATTTGACCTTCAAATATAGGAATATCGATGTTTATTTGTACCTTGAAGCGGGCGGCGCTTCCGCTCGAAGAACATGCGTCGTTTGTTGGTAGCCTCCAAAGGATTTGCAAGAAACTATCCATCATCTCATTCCTTTGCTGTGTGACAGCTTCCTCAATCAACAATTTGAAAGGATCTCATGTCATGTAATCTTTTTTTTCTCCTGCCATGAAAGGTCTCTTGGGCATGCGAGATATTTTTTCCTTAAGAGAAACAAGTTCGATACCCAACTCTTTGTACTCCGACCTCATTAGGGACATGCATTAAGACGACAAGGAGTAGACCGCTCTGATACCACTGATCCATATTTTATGAGAATAACGAAATGAATACATATTATTAATAGGTTCTTAACACAAAATAACAGAGATACAGTAAAACTGGTTTTCTATTCAATAAGGAAATAAGATGAAACTGTAAAATGCAGTAGAAACAAGCTTGCTAAAATGGTGGCGGCTTATCTCTGAGAAGATATGTGACAGCTACGCTCATTCGCAATAAGATGATTACAATGAGGCTATGAAGGCCTTTTTAAAATAAATAGGAATGCTAAAAACCTTAGACATCCAAAAACCTAATCCTAGGAGATGAAGCACCAAAATTCATGTGGGCCCCGTTTGGGTAAGTTAGTACATCAACTTTCTGAGGCCATAACTTTTGCATATGATCTTCGTTTTAGGCATATGATAGCCCACTGGAAATGTATCGTCGAGGATATTCATTTTAAGGAAAATATCGAAGGAACTTTAATATTTCTCCCCATTTTCCCCCAAAAAATCATTTAGGGCCTCAAAACGACTTCAGAAGTGAAAAACTGCCAAAAATAGTAAATTACCAAAATTGTCAGAAAACTGTTTTGAGCCAATTGGAAAAGGTGGGTGGCCACCGATATCTACCTGGATCAAAGAGAGAGATGGATATAAAATGGAGAGAGGGGGGGATAGAGGGAGACAAAGAGATAAGAGAGATATGGGGGGAGAGTAGTGGAGAGAGAGAGGGAAAGAGGGAAAAATCGAGGGGAGAGAGGGAGGGGGAGAGTGATCGATTGATCGAGAGAGAGGGAGAGAGAGGGAGGGAAAGGGGAGAGAGAGAGGGGTAGGGGTAGGGGGGTGGAGTTAGGGGAGGGAGAGAGATAATTAGGGTGGGAGAGGGAGGAATGTGGAGAGAAGATAAAGAGAGTGAGTGGGGTAGAGAGAGATCACGGGGAGAACAATGGGGGAGAGAGGGGGGAGGGGAGAAGAGGGACATAAGGAGAGAGGGTTATAGGGGGAAGAGAGAGAGGGAGGGGGATAGAGTGAGCTAGGGATAGAGAGAGTGAGGTTAGAGAGAAAGAGAGGAATATAAAGGGAGGGAGACATATGGGAGGTGGGGAGGGGCGGGGGTGGCGGGGGGCAGAGAGAGAGAGATAGAGAGAGAGGGGGAATTTATTTTTGTTAACATGAACATGTGCATGTTCCTATTGCTAATAACACGTGCATGCTTTAGGAACGTGCACATGCTACTAAAGTGAGTACACATTATTGAATTTAATTTTTTTTTTGGTGGGAGTGACAATACATTTTTTTTGAGTTGGTTGCCTCAGATTTAGGTTCGGGATGACAAACCTAGTGGTTTGGTTTGCAAATACATAAAACCTCTATTTTTATGAATTCATCTCCATATATCTGCTTTTAACGTTATTTTTCTATAAGATACACATTTCAGTTATTGACAAAGAAATAAATAGAGTTGGCTCTGTAGATTCCAAATATACATTTCTTTTTTAAATTAATAATGCTATTTTTGTCTTGACATGTATCAAAATGCTAGAATGGATACCTCTCTTATTTCTTCTATATCGTTTTGTCGGCTTAACCATAAAATGTTTTGATCATGTTAAGACCCTCTTAGCCTCCATGAACAAAATAAGTTGTAATTTTAGGGATATGTTTACTTTGATAATTTAAAAAAAAATATAAAATTAATATTATAAATTTCCAAAAAATACACGGCACAAGAAAAACGAGTTATCTACAAGTATACATGTTTTTGGAACGAAATTTCATCGTTATGGTACTCAACACTTGTACTAACAAAAACATATAACTTATATTTTTTTGGAAAAATAAGATACCACCTATTAGAAAAAATCAAATTTGACATAGTTATTCATAATTTCTATCAATACAAATTGTATATTAGGAAATCGAATTCGTAAGTTTTATCTTCTTACACTGTATTCAAATTCATTGTAAAAGTACCTTGAATAATCTTTCCAAGTTAATTTGTAAAAGTACCTTGAATAATCCTTCCAAGTTAATATGTTGTTGTTTTCTAAAGCATCATGAGAAACCATCATTAGCTTGCACTCAGCCAAGAAAATTGTGTGTTGTGTGATTTTAAAAATCTCATTAACTTGCACTCACCCAACAAAATTGTGCTGTGTGATTTTAAAAGATTTCCTATGACTCATCAAAGTGAAAGGAATATATATGTATAATATAGACATGGTTAGTTAAATTAGTTGTCATGATATCATTGAATATGTGATTATTGTGACCATAGAAGCTGCTCAACTGAATGCTCTGGTATCGACTAATATAAAAAAAAATTCCTTCAAATCTCCCACCAAATTTTCTTATACTTAAATAATAGTTATAATTTATCATGTTAATTTGGTGGGTGCTCCCTTCCGCCTGCTAGCGTGCTTTTTAAACTCCCATGCTCTGAGATCGAGTTTGTCTCCAATTCTGAAAAGCTGATAGCAACATTCCACGCAATGCATCCAACCATGAAAAGCTGATAGCAACATTCCACGCAATGCATGCAACTATGAAAAGCTGATGGCAACATTCCACGCAATGCATCCAACCATGAAAAGTTGATAGCAACATTCCAGGCAATATGGAAAGCTGATAACAACATTCCACGCAATGCATCCAACTATGAAAAACTGATATCAATATTCCACAATGAATCCAACTATGAAAAGTTGATAGCAACATTCCACGCAATACACTATGAAAAACTGCCAAATATTGATACAAGTGACTTGCAAATGGACAAAGCGAATTTGGAAAATCAGAGGTCTTCACTGTTTTGAAGATCAATTAATATCTTCAACATAATAAATCAATCCGAGGAGCTATATAAAGCATCCTTTGTACGATGCATACTGACTTGCATCCTTCCTTATCACGTCTGCTGCACTAGTCTATGATCTGAAAATAGAAATAGGTGAACATTTGTAAGATTCTGCATTGCAGATTCTGTTCATCCAACGGGCATGGAGCAAAGTCCACCAAAATCCTATATGGGAAGATTCATGAGCTATCCTGGCAAGCTTTTGAACTTGTGCTTTCTATGGATTCTGCTGTGGACTGTTGTGCTGGAAACAGCAGAAGCAGCCCATAATCATAGAAGTTCTAGGCTTCCATTAAAGCCTTGTAGGAATCTGGTGTTGTATTTCCACGATATAATCTACAATGGCTCCAACGCTCACAATGCAACATCTGCCCTTGTGGGTGCTCCCTACGGGGCTAACTTGACATTTCTTGCTGGAAAAGACAACCACTTTGGAGATCTGGCCGCGTTCAACGATCCCATCACGCTGGATAATAATCTCCACTCCCCTCCCGTGGGCAGAGCCCAGGGACTCTACCTTTATGACAATAAAAACACCCTCACTGCCTGGCTAGGATTCACTTTTGTGTTGAATTCAGCACACTATAAAGGCACCATCACATTCGCTGGAGCGGACCCAATCCTTACTACATACAGAGATGTATCAGTCGTTGGAGGCACCGGGGATTTCTTGATGGCAAAAGGAATTGCCACCATCTCAACCGATGCTTATCAGATAGATGCTTATTTCTGTCTCTGTGTGAACATCACACTCTATGAGTGCTACTGATGCAGCTGCAGACATGGCGCTCATGATGATCTGAAAATGAGAAATAAGTATGTGTTTCAAGGATCATAAAACGTTGAAGTGTTTCTTTGTTTGTTTTTCTAGTAGTATGTGTGGTTGATTCTTCTGTTTATGTGGGGGTGGGGTTGGTTCTACTGTTCAGGGCTATGTATTATCCACGGTTGGGATCTCGTTTAGGGCTATGTACTATCTATGATGTTGCTGTAAATGCGCGTGAGCCTTTACTTTAAATAAATAAAAGCTGCATGTATTTTCTTTGTTATTTTCACAGAAATTTGACCTAGTCATTGTGATAGGTATACAAATTTTTAGGTATACAATTTTTTGATATTCAGTTTTATCTAGTGTAGTTCGGTTTAGTAAGGCTTTGCATATTGATTATTTTTTTGAATTGCTCCTAGATTCTTATAATCAGTAAACTAGATTTAGGAGTATTCTTACAATTCTATTTTAAGAAAAAAAAATCACATTTTTCCATCAGTTTTGTTTAAATTTTGATGATGGGTGTGTTAGATTCATAATGAAGAAAACAACAAAAACATAATATAAAAAATTGAAGCAATCAAGAAATCATGATGAACAAAGATAAATAAATACTCTACATTCATTATAAAAAAACATATTCTATATTCATCAATGCTTCAAATAATCATGTACATAGACGTACATATATAATACAAGGAGACCATAACTGTCATGTAATTGTATAACAGTTAAGTAAACTAACTAACTTATGATTACAGTTTTAATAGGCTGAAGTGTCCACTGGAAAAGTTAGACGTTTAGAAAATGCAATGTAGTACATTTATTTTCACTTTTATCTAGTGTAGTTTGGTTTAGTAAGGGCTTGCATATTGATTATTTTTTTCAATTGCTCCTAGACTCTTATAATCAATACACTAGATTCTTCTAGATTTAAGATTTAGGAGTATTCTAACAATTCTATTTTAAGAAAAAAAAAATCACATTTTTTCATCAATTTTGTTTAAATTTTGATGATGGGTGGTGTCCACTAGAAAGGTTGAACGTTTAGAAAATGCAGTGTAGTCCATTGATATTCAATTTTATCTAGTATAGTTTGGTTTAGTAAAGGCTTGCATATTGATTGTTTTTCTCAATTGCCCCCTAGACTCTTATAATCAGTACACTAGATTCTAGATTTAGAAGTATTCTAACAACTTTATTTTAAGAAAAAAAAATCACATTTTTCTATTAGTTCTATTTAAATTTTAATTAAAAAATTTAAAAGAATTGTTAAAATTACAAATCTCTATTGTTTAAATTTTACAATCTGAATCTAATTAAGTTTTTCCAATGAATTGAATCTATTTAAATATTTAAAAATACAATTTCAATAATGAAAAAATACAGTTTTACTAACCATTGAAAAAAATCCAATAAAAATTACCTTAAAAATCCGAAATCTTTAAACTTATCCTAAATTTTTTCCAACATTTAAATTTGAACTATCCTAAAAATATTTAAATATACATTTTGAGAGTTCAACTCAAACGTGTTTGATTTCTCTCACATAGATTTGTAAATTAGTTTATCACAGGGAATTCTCTCACATAGATTTGTAAATTAGTTCATTATACGAACATATAGACATTACGATTTTGCACAAATCAGTTAATGTGATGATGTTCTCATCTAGCAAACAAATACGTAATTTTAACGATTAATTTAATATGTTATTTTTTTCTATTTTTCTCAACTAATTTATTATTATTATTATTATTATTTTAATTCCAATAGCTAATTTAATATATATCACAATATTCTTTTTTAACATATTAGTTTTATTTGTCCATGATAATGGGTGTATATTTCAAAACCTCATACACACTTTTTATCCAAAAAAATAGTTTACATGTTTAAGTTCATCACTTTTATGCATATTTTTTTTGCACTAATATAATAGGTGCAAAGAAGGAACTATTTCTAGGCCGCTTGAATCCTACATCCAATCATTCTTGAACTAGTAGGTTAATCTCAGTTTTTTACTACAATATGGCCTGATATAGGGAAAAATGCTACATGGAATCAAGGAAATTTTACGGTCATGGTCGTAAGCTAGATGAAATCTTGAAGGAGGATCTTTAAATACTTGATAATGATTATACATGATTGTTCTCAGGCCCAATTGAGAAACATCATAAGGACCATCACCAAAATCACTACAAAGATGGTAAATGATGCCTTAAATTCTTTCCTAGGTAGTTTTTCCATCCTATGAGAAGTGATCACCTAGTTGGGAGAATTCTTTATCCCATCAAGAGTATGAGTGTGACCATGTCACTAAAGCTGTAGGATTAACACATCAAAATTCATCGAATTGGTACCAAGAGTGCAAAGCCATTGAACACTAAGAACCATATTGATGCCACCTAACCCAATAGTACACATGGATGTGGATATTTGATAATCACACATGCTAAGTTCAACATTGTGACATAAGCCTCCACAAGAAATTGTACCACCATTGGCAATCAAGACCTAGGTAATTTTGACAAGGTATGGAAAGTAATTGAGTTTTGTAGCTAACTTTCGTTCAATGAAGTTGTGGGCGCTTACAAAATCGATGGGAATCACAACTCTTTGCTTGTTGATATAACCTTCCACTCTTAATGTCTATGGGGTGGTGACACCACTGAGTGCATGCGTGGAGGTTATGGGTACCTTCTGTTCAACTGACATTACTTATACAATGGATTCCATGGGAGCCTCAATATCAAACACCTAATCCTATTCCTCTCATTGGCTGTTTTCAAGAAGGAAGAGGGTGGATTGTTTGGTACATTTATGTCCTCAAGACCACTTATTAATGTTACATCAAAATCAAATAATTTTAACATGTCTTTCTTCTACTTATTTAGGATTGATCTTGATCGTATAAGGTGTAGAGAGCATGATAGCCTTACCTTTGTCACTAGGAGGGTATGGAGAGTGATGAACGTCAAGAAACTTTGTTATAGCATCTTTACCCACCTCAATTTAGCTAACATGCACTCTATTATCCCTAATGTATCATTGATCCGAAATATCCTTAGATTCTTTTTTAATCTTTCAATACATATGAAATATCTACTTGATATTCGAAATAAAATGATCAGTGGAGTGTATGCAAATTACATGTGAGGTACTTATCTAACCAAATCCACTTTAATCATAAAATGACTTGCAAATAATTGAGCTGGAAATGAACAACAATAATGAAATCATATACACAAGTTAGAAAAATGGAGTTCACCCAATTTGGGATACCTTTCTGGGTCTGCTTCCAACAGAGACCTTCTTTTATTAATGCTCAAATGTTTGTGTTTTACAATGACCTTTTTACATGTTTATCAAATGCAAAAAACAGAATATACCGTTGGATTCTTTGCGAAATATCGTTCAAAATGAGTATAAAATTCTCGAAATTTCATCAAGGTACCTCTCAACATGATTTACGATGTAGCCTCACAACATAGGTACCCTCGAGCATGAATTACAAGACTAAACTCTATAATAATGTTTGTTTATCCTTGTTCCACGTGCCCATTAAATAGGGTCTGGCCTTTAACCAATTTTTGAACTTTATGGTCGGCTTTAAATGCAAAATGGTTGGTTTGTTTAAACAAACCATATATATATATATAGCTTGTTGGTTAAGTCGTAGAGTTTATATATGGTAAGTCGGGGGTTCGAGCCCCACCGAATACCATATATTTTGGGGTTTTATTGATGGATGGTTATACTTTATTATAACCATATCACATATGGTTATATCCGTTGGTAATTTCGTTAATCCCTTCTACAAATTAAGTATGGGTTACATTTTGTATTACATAAACCAAGGGCTAAGGGTCGAGGGCTTAGGCCCTCGGGCTGTTTTCTGCCCAAACAAAACTTTAAACCAATTTAAATATAATGTGAACCATTCATATGTTAAGTACATTGTATGGTGTGATAGTAATGGAGGGCTTGTTAGGGCTTGTTAGGGCTTTGGGAGGTCGCGGGTTTGATCCCCAAGACTCCTAATAAATTTTGATCAACCATACCAATATAGGCCAATGGGAGGCTGCCACATGGAAGCCTCTCATTGGCTGAACCTTACCACTTGTCAACATGTTATTGGTCTAACTGGACTGTAACTTTTCCAGTCAGCTGCCAACTCATTTTCCCAGTCAATATATGGTCAACCCATGTGGCACCTTGGGGTATGGCCACATCATCTGTACAATTGTGCCATGTGTCACTTCTAGTGGAAAAATCCCCTTATAAATATACAAAGGTTTAATGTATATATAGAGCAAGTGACACCCTAAAAGTCAATCTAGTTTCTACACTACCCCAACATTCCAAAATAGATGAACAGACAATAGTGAAAGAGTCAGTTGGAAACCATACCTTTTATCCAACGTTTGGTTTTTATCTCCTCAAGCTCTGTAGCTCCTAAGGCTGCAAGTCTCCTCTCAAATTTGACCTCCATCCACAACTAGGAAAATAAGGCTACAAGCATGTTATTTTTATTCATAAATTAGGGTTAGATATCAATTGTTATGTGTAAATCAAAGAAAATACATAAAACATCATCATTTTGGATAGGGAAAAGAGATTATTTTATTCATTAATCAAAGATTGAAGCTTAAAATCCTTGCAGGTCGATGCTCCGTGAACCTGGCCCGAGCTCCTCTTAGAAATGCTTCAAGTGCACCTTCAATAAGCCTCTTCTCACAATATTTTGATCACCTCAAGGAAAGGGAATGGATTGTATGGAAGAAGAGGGGATAGAGAGGGAATGTTGAGGCAATAACTCACAAAAGGTTGCAAATGCTTGGGTAAGGAAATGAAGGGAAATTGGGAAGAGTTTTATCATTCTAATGCTTGATTGTGGAATGAGACCCCAAGACATTTTTTATGAAAAAATGATAGTTATTCGGTTGGGGGATGGGCTATAGCAGGTGAATTGGTTGGGAAACCCCCAATAGCCTGTAAATTCCACTTAATTCCTTACAACTTTTTAATTTTTGCAACTTTTGGAGGTATACCCAAGTTTGTTAGTGTGCAACAAGTGTATGTACACAGGTTGTCTAGCATGCATCAAGCGTATGTATGCTGGTTGTCTAGCATGCAACAAGTTAATATACGTGGGAAGTGGTGCAGCAGGGCATGTACATGCTCTAACAATTGGTTTTTTAAAAAGAGTTCCTCAGCAGTGATTTGGTAAATTATGCAAGTAGGAAGGCCAATGCCATGTATGCATGAGTAGGAAATTTTAGGGCTCTAACAGATGCCCCCTAATGTATGAGGTCAGAAGAGAAACTGATGGCCGAAATACATTATAGTATCTTCACCAATGAGAATGCATGAAATCGAGTGAACACGTGACCAGAGTTCGGGAGGTGCCATTTGCAAAACAACATTTTTCTCTCTGAGGAGGTCATACCCATGCTCGGGATGAACTAAATCATGGTTTCCAATCAAATACACTGCATATCCATGTCATATAACTATATAAAGTGTAGCCGCGAGCAATACACAACGTATCTACATCTCAAATTCAGTCGAAGATATATAAGTACAATATGTATCTTCAAGAATATAGTGACGCTTGTGGCTGGAGATGAAGTCTTCATAGCTCAAGAAACAACTTCAATATCTTAAAAACTCAGGTAGGAGTAAAATGGGAGTGTAAGACTCACTACTTTGAGGTCTTCGACAAACCGTCAGGAAAAGACCGGAGGATCTCAATGATCAAGTAGAGAACTTCGTTGATTTCAAATTTGGATATGACTGGACTCTTGGGATGGCCGACTCATGAAATTCAAGAGACAAACTACAGAAAGGTTGACTCATGTTGGGTAAAACTTCCCTTGGAAAAAATCATGAAAGATGATCAGACTCAAGAAGCATAACATTGACATAAGTCCATGATGCAGGAGGCATCGCAAACTCTCCATATGTTTGGAAGAGTAACCAAATGGAGGAGGACACGACTCTATGTAGCGAGAAAAACTTCCTAAGGTCATACTAGATCCCAATTCTTGACAAACAAGAAAAAAGAATGTATATTTCCAAGGGAGACTATGTTTGCTGTCGAAAAAAGAATGTATATTTCCTGTCTTTTTGGAATATTTTATGTTTTTGTCTTCTTCAATTTTTAAACAAGCTTGAAAACAAAATGCTACATTAAAAATGAGGAATGAGTGTTGCGAGCAAGCAAACTGGTTCCAAGCGCATGGAACATACTAATGCTCAAGGAAAGGAGACATGTGTCAGATAAGGAGACTCAGGGAAAATTCCTCCATGGGTGCGGGTGTTAGGTCGCAGATGCAAAAAGGTGTTGCAAGGATTTTGTATAAGGAATACTTAAAAGGTTCATTTGAGAGAAACATGGAGCCGAAATTAGGCCAAATACGCAAAGATGAGACCTGCAATGCGATTATGCATGACACAACAAGAGTCCTTCCATGTAAATTTTATGAGCCTAGAGAAGGTAAGCTCGGTGATTTTTTTTATGTTTTAGAGAGTATGGAAAAATGCAAAAAGAAGACTCACGGGAGTAGCTTTTTTGTAGTTAGTCTAATCGGTTTGAAAAGGGGTTAAACTTGCACCAAAAAGACGTCTTTTCAAAACCATTTTAACGAGTGTGACAAAGACAAGATCACTCGGCAATCTTTTCAATTTTAAGGAGTTTGAAAAGAGTTTAACTATGGAATCATAACATTTTTCTAGGTTTAGTCTCCTTAGCTTGAAAAAGTATAAAATTAACCGAGGAGAACTCTCCCAATGAGACGAATATCTCGAGGCGTACCTTTCTTTTTCTATAATCTATTGGCTGGAAAAAGGGTTAAACTCATGCCAGTAGATGTTCTTCTGGACCAATTTAACGAGTGTGAAGGAACAAGGTCACTCAACGATATTTTCAATTTTAGGGAGTCTGAAAAGAGATCAGTGATGGACTCCAGGGGGGGTTACTTTTTCATAAGTAATCTCCAAGGCCCCAAAAAGGTGATAAACCAAAACCAAGAAGAATGTTCCTTTTTCGAAAATTTGCTCCCTTAGGCTCAAAAAAGGGTTAAACTTACGCTTGAGAATACTCTTCTAATGAACCGAATTTCCTAGAGCATACCTTTATTTGTAAAATTATCCAGCTAGACCAAAAAAGGGGTAAAATACCGTTGAACAAATGTGCCTTCAAATTTGAGTTTGGTGAGCGTGAAGGGCAACAAGATCGCTCGACAATATTTTCAATTTTAGAGAATTTGAAAATGGATTAAATAAGACTCCAGGGGGCTGCTTTTCTCAAGTAATATGGATGAGATTGAAAAGAATAAATACAATCTCATTGGATGTTTCTTTCGAACTTTAAAGTGAGCTTGAAAGAAAACAAAGCGTGCTCATTAGGGAGTGTTGAAGGCAAGCCAAAGCGAAAAAGGAAGGTGTTTCTGGGAAAGAAAGCATGCACGAGGAAAGTAACAACTGGAAGGAAGAAAAACACGCGCGCATGCGAGGGAAGAACTAACGATGTTATGGTTAGGGTTTTGGTAAGGTATTTCAAATGGATGAAGAGACAGAAATGTATAAATATAGATACATAGGTATCATAAGGGGTTGGTTCGGATATACACTTAGGTATCGTTTGGATTATTGTTGTTGTTTTTAGCTATGCATAAGTTGATGTGATATGTGATATTTTGTTGTATGATCTATTTTGTATAAGTTGTTGAGCTAGAGAGGATGGGGGAGGGTAGATCTGAGGGTTAGATCGCAGGCTGGGGAGCCTGGTGCGATCTAGTCTGCTTCATATAGATCTTGCCCGACTGAGAATATTTGTAAGCACGTGACATTGTAGATGCAGAAATACTATAATAAAAGAGATGAGAACCAAATCTTTGTGGACGTAGCCCAGGAGGGGGTGAACCACGGTAACATCTATGTTATGTGATGAATGCATGCATATCTTTATTGTCTTCAACAACTATTATTATGTTGAATGAATGAGTTTTTATATTTCCTTCTTATTCGTCGATAACAATATACTGTGTTTACAAGTTATAATGAATGGTTCAATATATAGATCTCTTATCTCACACTCAATCCTAGGTTTTAAACACCCGAGTCTTACAACCACCCATTAAAGATATTTTGGGTGAGACTACGCAGTGCATTATTTGTGTTGTGTTTCCTTCTGGTTTATCAGGAGGGCCGATATTTTTAGAGGCTTTTTTGGAAACCCAAATAGACATGAACCCTAGGTCAATAAATGCAGAAAGTATAGAAGAATAGTAACCAACAAATGGTTTTGTTTCCATTGGTAGGAACAAGAGAGGGTTGAATAGATGAGATAAGTTGAAGACCTATCGGAGGCGTATCAAGAAAATATTAGGGCAGAGAGAAATGAGCCATTAGAAGGTAATTTTGAGACCATGGAATCCCACAAAAGTAGAGATCGAAATTTGGTTAAGAACAAAAGAGACAGAGTTTGCACAGAAAGACAATAGAAACACTATAGTAACACCCTGCAAATATCTTGAGAAATACGTGTTTACCGATTTACATGAAGTCTTTTTCTGTGATTTTCCCCATATATTGCAGTAGTGGATACTAAGGTTGAAGGATAACCACGAAACGAACTGAATTTGATAGCTAGAGTGGACCCCAATACATATTGAACAATTATAGAAGGTGAACAACAAGTTCACCCATGCAGTGGATTTTTGGGTTGACAGTATTGTGGCAAGTTTTATAACAGAGTTTGCAGTCGACACAATGAATTCATATAACGCAGTGAAGCAAGAGTTTCTATGTGGACCTCGAGGAAGGTACATTCGATCATTTTATACTTCTATTAATATATTGTTATATAACAAGGAAGTACTGACAATGGAGTCAGACAACTAAACTTCCCTGCATGCATGGGGGAGGGGGGGGAAGCACTGATAGAAAGAGGATAAATGGAAGGAGGAAAGGATAATGGCAAGAAGGAGGAACCCTTGGACCTGATCATGATGGACGACAACCAAATCAAGAAGATCATGGCAACAACTGGAAAGACGTGTAGCAGAGTACCCTACCAGTACAAGGTGAATACCAAGAAGAGAGTTGTAGCCACAAGGGAAGGCTTGGCAAGTGATGAGGAAGAGGTATAGGACCTCCGGGATGTGGATAATATTGAGGAAATCCCGCATGCAACATATGAGAGGAAGACGAGAGGTCCAATAATGGGAAGAGAAGGCAACAATCCGATCCATATAAATGTCAATGTGGAATGCATAAACCCATGTGCGACTAATACACCAAAGAGAACATCATCATTTAGACAATCGAAGTTCAGAAGTAGTTAGACAGTAAGAAGTACATCTACATAAGGGACAACAACTGATGGAGCTAGTTCAGGCAACACTAGTCAGGTATCTACACCGCGCAGAGGTAGTAGCTCAGCATTCATAATGGCAGGACACGACCCCACCATCATGTTACCAGAGTTTCGAGGAGAAGCAACAGAAGACCCTGAGAAACACTTTTTCATTTGTGCAAATATATAGGAAGCAAAACCGATCACTAATGAAGATACCAAACTTGCGTAGTTAGCAATTACGATAAGAGACCACGCATTAGAATGGTACATGAGTTTAGATGCAAATAGTGCACTGGGGACAACACGGACACTGATAGATATTAAGAAGTTATTGATCAATGAGTTCCAGAAGCTGAGCTATGAGGATCAATACATGAATGAGATGATACAAATCTGACAAAAACTAGGAGAATATGTATGGGAGATTGACCAGAGATTCAAGTGACTGAAGGGAAAGTTAAAATATCTTATGACCGATATGCAACATCGAAACTTGTTTGTCAACTCACTTCTCCAACACTTAAAATATCCATTGCGACAATAGAAGTTCCAGAAGCAGGTAGAGGCTCTACATGCATCCTTGCCACTGGAAGAAAACCAGTACCAGCAGACAGACACAACTATTGAAGAACTAAACGAGGATTTGAATAAGTTAACGTTTCAGCTCAATCAGAATAAGAAAAAGGACAAACGAGAAGTCGTTTGGTGTACCACATGAAGGATGGAAGGACATGACAAGAACGAATGTCCAACATTTGCACAGTATAAGGAAGTGATAATGCCAAACCTGTTACCCATAGGAGGACCATGGTGTGAAGTCTGTAAGAAACTGGGTCATGACCCATATCACTGCTAGATGATGCAGAAATATCAGATAGTCCCAAAGATCTCATATTGCATATTTTTAAGTTCAGTGGTCCACAATGAAAAATATTGTAGAAATATGGATTTGATGTGAGAAAGGATGTCAAACGCATATAGAGTGCAGGCAGAAATGATGACGGGGAAAGATGCACCATAATTTAATCCACTTTCAGCTCCATACAACACTGCGCAACAATAGTACAATACTACGCAACAACCATACAACAATGCGCAGCCACATTAAAATGCATCACAATGATCCAAATGGATATCGGTGGCCACCCACCTTTTCCGACTAGCTCAGAATAGTTTTCTGACAATTTTGGCAATTTACTATTTTTAGCAGTTTTTAACTTCCGAGGCCATTTTAAGGGCCCAACTGAAGGTTTTTCGAGCTCGATGTTCTCAATGATATCCAAATGCATGATTTAGTTCCAAAAATGAATCTCCTCGATGATACCTTTCCAACGAGCTATCATATGCCTAAAACAGAGATCGTATGCAAACGTTACGACCTCGGGAAGTTGATGTATTAACTTACCCAAACGGGGCCCACATGACTTTTGGTGCTTCATCTCCTAGGGTTAGGTTTTTGGATGCCTAGGGTTTTTGGCATTCCTTTTTATTGTAAAAATTCCTTCAGATCCTCATTGTAATTAGCTTCTTGCGAATGCAAGTAGCCGTCACATCTCTTCTCAGAGATAAGGTGCCACCATTCTATCGAGTCTTTCACTCTGTATTTTATAGTCTCTCTACATTTATTTCAATAATAGAAATCGTGTACTACTGTATATATATGTTTATGGTTGCATATTTGATATATTTCTGTTATATTATTGAATATCTGCAATATCTTTGTGCATTTCTTTATTATATCTCAGATCTCATTTCGTGCCGAAAATAATTCGGATCAGTGGTATCAGAGCAGGCTGTTCTTGATCGTTTTTTTAGTGCATGTCCCTAACAAGGTCTGAGTATAGCAAGTTGGGTCTCGATCTTGTCTCTCTCGAGGGTAATCACTCTCTCACACCCAAGAAACCCTCAATGGCGGAAGAAAAGAAAAACGACGGAGCAGGCGATCCTATCAATCTGTTACTTGAGAAAGCTCTCACATGATAGAGGGATGAAATGATAGAGACTTTTTTTCACATCCTTCAATGCCTCCCAATAGCATCAAGTGCATATTCATCAAGCAGCCACTTTGGAGGCACCTCACCCTTTAAGGTACAGGTCAATTTTGATATTCCTATATTTGAAGGTCAGATAGATGCGGATGCCCTAGATAAATGGTTAAATCTGTTAGAAGGTTATTTCTCTCTTCACAATTTTTTCAACAGAGAAAAGATCATTTTCATGCTCCTTAAGGCTATCCCCCATGTCAAACATTGGTGGGAAACTTAATGCGAGAATAGTTCCAGAGAGGAGTCCGGAATATATGGGGTCAAGCCCACTTGGGATTTTTTTGTGGATGCGGTAAAGGAAAAATATTACCTTGTTGAAACTATGAGGACCAGTACATGAGATGGACCACACTGCGGCAAGAGAGGGGCCAAGAAGTTCTGAATTTCACCAATACCTTCTATACCTTGCGCACCAATCTCGAGATCAAAGAATATCAATGACATTTGGTTCTAAAATACCATGGGGCTCTACACAGATACATCCAAACTGAAATGGAATTTTTGGACATCTCATCACTTGGTGCTGCTTATCAATATGTTGCTAAAATCGAGCAGAAATTTAAGCACCAGAACAAATGGGAGTTCAGGTTTGCAAATATACAACAACCAAAGTATGACAAAGACAACCCTAACAAACAATCTCCCAAAAAACATTCCAAGCCAGACGAAAAGAAGGGCCATGGGAAGACAAAGAAGGACACCGAAAAATGGTGTGATTTCCACAAAATCCCCTGGCACAACACTGATGAATGTTGCTCAAAAAAATCATTGGTGGCTGAGATCAAAGACAAGGAGCCGAACCCTGATTCAAAATTTGATTATGAAAATACTGGTAAGGGACAGATCATTGACATAGACCCCATTGTTATTGTTGCGACCGCAACAATTCAACCAGAAGAACCAACAGATCCTAAAGACGGGGAGCACCTTTTTCATTCACAGATGTGGGTGAAGGGGACCCCACTGCATTTTATTGTTGATAGCAGAATCTATAAGAGCCTCATCTCAGTAGAGGTCGTCAAACAGCTGCGATTGTCGACAACACCACACCCACATCCATACAACATCGGGTGGCTTCGGCAAGGACGAGATCTCCATGTCAGCCAACAGTGCCGATTTTCATACTACATCCAACCCTTCAAGGATGAGGTATTATGTGATGTTTCCCCACTGGATGTCTGTCATGTTCTCTTAGGCCAACCATATATGTGGAGACACCATGATGTTTATGAGTCTCGACCCCGTAGTGTCATTGTTACTTTGGGGGGGCATCTCTACAGAATACCATAGGTATGTCCAACTATTGTTCCACCTAAAATGTGTCTCAAGGTATTATCTCATACTGCAAAATTTAGCTTCTTCACAATCTGTTCAAAAGGGGAAGAAAAGGACACTACAACCACTACAACCTTGCCCCCTGCACCTTCTCTCCAACAAAATTAGGTCAACAAGGTTGCAGCAAATCACAAAGATTTATTCTACAGACCATTCTCTCATGTATCTCGACATTTTGAAAAGCCTTAGCTTCAACAGGTTCATGACAGAACTCCACAAACTAAGCAACGCGACATCTCCAACAATACAAGTATCTCACCAAGATGTAGATTCAAAAAACACGTTTCCCTCTCCCCCGGAACTCAACGCAATGGATACCATTGCTTCCTAAGGAGGGAGGATTGATCTAGGTGGATATCGGTGGCCACCCACCTTTTTCGACTGGTTCAGAATAGTTTTCTGGCAATTTTGGCAATTTACTATTTTTAGCAGTTTTTAACTTCCAGGGCCATTTTGAAGGCCCAAATGAAGGTTTTTCAAGATGTAGGTTCTCAATGATATCCAAATGCATTATTTAACCTCCCAAATTAATATACTCGATGATACCTTTCCAATGAGATATCATACGCCTAGAACGAAGATCGTATGCAAAAGTTACGACCCCAGGAAGTTGATGTACTAACTTACCCAAACAGGGTCCACATGACTTTTGGCACTTCATCTCCTAGGGTTAGGTTTTTGGATGTCTAGGGTTTTTGGCATTCCTGTTCATTGTAAAAAGGCCTTCAGAGCCTCATTTTAATCATCTTCTTGCAAATGCGAGTAGCCGTCACATCTCTTCTCAAAGATAAGTTGCCACCATTCTATGGAGTCTTTCACTCTGTATTTTATAGTCTCTGTACATTTATTTCATTAATATAAATCATGTATTATTGTATATATATGTTTATGGTTGCATCTCTGATATATTTCTATTATATTATTGAATATCTTTGATATCTCTGTGCATTTCCTTATTATATCTCTGATTTCATTTCGTGCCGAAAATAATTCGGATTAGTGGTATCAGAGCAGGCTGTTCTGGATCGTTTTTTTAGTGCATGTCCCCGACGAGGTCCGAGTATAGAAATTTGGGTCTTGAGCTTGTCTCTCTTCAGGACAATCTCTCTCTCACACCTAAGAAACCCTCAACGGTGCAAGAAAAGAAAAATGACGGAGCAGACGATCCTATCAATCTATTGCTCTAGAAAGCTCTCTCACGACAGAAGGAAAAAATGATGGAGAATTTTTCCCACATCCTTTAATGCCTCGCAATAGCGTTAGGTGCATATTCATCAAGCGACCACTTTGGACACACCTTGCCCTTTAAGTTACAGGTCAATTGCGATATTCCTATATTCGAAGGTCAGATAGATGCGGATGCGCTAGATAAATGGTTAAATATGTTAGAAGGTTATTTCTTTGTTCACAATTTTTCCAACAGAGAAAATATCATCTTCGTGCTCCTTAAGGCTCTCCCCCATGTCAAACATCGGTGGGAAACTTACTGGGAGTAGATTTCCAAAGAGGAGTTCGGAAAATATGGGGTCAAGCTCACTTGGGATTTTTTTGTGGATGCGGTAAAGGAAAAATATTACCTTATTGGTAACTATGAGGACCAGTACATGAGATGGCCACACTGTGGTAAGAGAGGGGCCAAGTAGTTCCGTAGTTCACTAATACCTTCAATACCTTTTGCACCAATCTTGGTATCAAAGAATCTAAATGAAATTTGGTTCTGAAATATCATGGGGCTCTACACAGATACATCCAAACTGAAATGGAATTTTAGTACATCTCATCACTCGGTGCTGCCTATTGATATGCTGTTAAAATCGAGAAGAAATTTAAGCACAAGAACAAACAGGAGTTCGGTTCTGAAAATACCCAACAACCAAAGTATGAGAAAGACAACCCTAACAAACAGTCTCCCGAAAATCAGTCCAAGCCACAGGAAAAGAAGGGCCACAGGAAGACAAAGAAGGACACCAGAAAATGGTGTGATTTGCACAAATCTCCTAGCACAAAAACGATGAATGTCCCTCAAAACAGTCATTGGTGGCCGAGATCAGAGACAAGAAGCCGAACCCTGATTCAAAATATGATTCTAAAAATACTAGTAAGGGACAGATCATTGATGCAGACCCCAATGCTATTGTCATAACCACAACAATTTAACCAGAAGAACCAACAGATCCTAAAGAGGGGGAGCACCTTTTTCATTCACAGATGTGGGTGAAGGGGACCCCACTGCATTTTATTGTTGATAGAGGAATCCATAAGAAACTCATCTCATCTGAGGTTGTCAAACAGTTGGAATTGTCAACAACACCACACCCACAACCATACAACATCGAGTGGCTTCAGAAAGGATGAGATCTCCATGTCAGCCAATAGTGTCAATTGTCATATGACATCCGACCCTTCAAGGATGAGGTATTATGTGATGGTGGCCCACTGGATTTCTGTGATGTTCTTCTCGGCCAACCATATATGTGGATATGCCATGTTGTTTATGAATCTCAACCCCATAGTGTCATTGTTACTTTGGGGGGCCATCTCTACAGAATACCAGAATTATTTCCAACTATTGTTCCACCTAAAAAGTGTCTCAAGGTAGTATCTCATACTGCAAAATTCATCTTCTTCACAATCTGTTCAAAAGGGGAACAGAAGGACACTACAACCACTACAACCTCGCCCCCTGCACCTTCCATCCAACAAAAAAAGGTCTACAAGGTTGCAACAAAGTGCAAATATTCCTTCTGCACACCATCCTCTCATGTAGCTCGACTTGTTGAACAACCTCAGCTTCAACAGGTTCATGAGAGACTTCCACAAACTAAGAAGTGTGACGTCTCCAACAATACAGGCAGCTCACCAAGATGTAGATTTAGAAAATGCTTTTCCCTCTCCCCCAGGAACTAAACACAAAGGATACCATTGCTTCCTAAGGAGGGAGGATTGATCCAGGTGGATATCAGTGGCCATCCACCTTTTCTGACTGGCTTAGAACAATTTTCTGACAATTTGGCAACCAGGGCCATATGGCTTATGCTTATGATTAGCAAGACCAGACAACAACATGAAGGGAGGACTTGGCTTGGTTCACGTTTCATTTTTAACTATCTCACTTATAAGTCTCTTTATTACTAATTCCTATCGGGGTTAACAATAATCCATGAGACCTCTAAAGTGCATAGCATAGCCTAGCAAAGCAACAACTTTAGCAGTTTTTAACTTCCGGGGCCATTTTTAGGGCCCGAATGAAGGTTTTTTGATATCGAGGTTATCAAAGATAGCTAAAGGATTTATTGATACCCCACAATGAATCTCCTCGATGATACCTTTCCAATGATCTATCATACACCTAAAACATAGATCGTATGCAAAAGTTACGATCGTGGGAAGTTGATGTACTAACTTACCCAAACGGGTCCCACATGACTTTTGGCACTTCATCTCCTAGGGTTAGGTTTTTGAATGTCTAGGGATTTTGGAGTACCTTTTTATTGTAAAAAGGCCTTTAGAGCCTCATTGTAATCATATTCTTGCGAATGTGAGTAGTCATCACAACTCTTCTCAGAGATAAGCTGCCACCATTCTATCGAGTCTTTCACTCTATATTTTAGAGTCTCTGTATATTTATTTCATTAATAGAAATCTGTATTACTTTCTATCTGTGTTTATGGTTGCATCTCTAACATATTTCTGTTATATTATTGAATATCTACGATATCTTTGTGCATTTCTTTATTATATCTCCGATCTCATTTCGTGTCGAAAATAATTTTGATCAGTGGTATCATAACAGGCTATTCTTGATCATTTTTTCATTGCATGTCCCCGACGAGGTCCAAGTATAGCAATTTGGGTCTTGATCTTGTCTCTCTTGAGGAAAATCTCTCTTGCACACTTAAGAAACCCTCAATGGTGAAAGAAAAGAAAAACGATGGAGTAGATGATCCTATCAATCTGTTTCTTGGGCAAGATCTCACGTGACAGAGGGATGTAATGATGGAAAATTTTCCCCATATCCTTCAACACCTCCCGATAGCGTTAGGCACATCTTCATCAAGCGACCACTTTGGAGGCACCTCGCCCTTTAAGGTACAGGTCAATTTTGATATTCCTATATTTGAAGGTCAGATAGATGAGGATGCCCTAGATAAATGGTTAAATCTGTTAGAAGGTTATTTCTTTGTTCACAATTTTTCCGACAGAGAAAAGATCATCTTCGCACTCCTTAAGGCTCTCCCCCATGTCAAACATTGGTGGGAAACTTACTGGGAACATATTTCCACAGAGAAGTCCAAAATATATGGGGCCGAGTACATTTATTTCATTAATAGAAATCACGTATTACTGTATATTTGTGTTTATGGTTGCATCTCTGATATATTTCTGTTATATTATTGAATATCTGTGATATCTCTGTGCATTTCTTTATTATATCTCAGATCTCATTTCATGTCAAAAATAATTCAAATCAGTGGTATCAGAGCAGGTTGTTCTTGATTGTTTGTTTAATGCATGTCCCCGACGAGGTCCGAGTATAGAAAGTTGTGTCTTGATATTGTATCTCTTGAGGAAAATCACTCTTTCACACCCAATAAACTCTCAATGGTCAAAGAAAAGAAAAACGACGGAGAAGACAATCCTATCAATCTGTTGCTTGAGAAAACTCTCACGCGACAAGGGACAAAATGATGGAGAATTTTTCCCAATTCCTTCAACACTTCCCAATAGCATCAGACGCATCTTCATCAAGAGGCCACTTTGGAGGCACCTCACCCTTTAAGGTACAGGTCAATTTTGATATTCCTATATTTGAAGGTCAGATAGATGAGGATGCCCTAGATAAATGGTTAAATCTCTTAGAAGGTTATTTCTCTGTTGACAATTTTTTTGATAGAGAAAATATCATCTCAACGCTCCTCAAGGCTCTCCCCCATGTCAAACATTGGTGGGAAACTTACTGGGAGTAGATTTCCATAGAGGAGTCTGGAATATATGGGGCCGAGCCCACTTGGGATTATGTTGAATGAATGAGTTTTTATATTTCCTGCTTATTCGTCGATAACAATTTTCTGTGTTTACAAGTTATAATGAATGGTTCAATATATAGCTCTCTTATCTCACACTCAATCCTAGGTTGTAAACACCCGAGTCTTACAGCCACCCATTAAAGATATTTTGGGTGATACTACGCAGCGCATTCTTTGTGTTGTGTTTCCTTCTGGTTTACCAGGAGGGCTGATATTTTTAGAGGATTTTTTGGAAACCCAAATAGACATGAACCCTAGGTCAATAAATGTAGAAAGTATAGAAGAATAGTAACCAACAAATGGTTTTGTTGCCATTGGTAGGAACAAGAGAGGGTTGAATAGATGAGATAAGTTGAAGACCTATTGGAGGCGGATCAAGAAAATATTAGGGCAAAGAGCAATTAGAAGGTAATTTTGAGACCATGGAATCCCACAAAAGTAGAGATCAAAATTTGGTTAAGAACAAAAGAGACAAAGTTTGCACAGAAAGACAACAGAAACACTAGAGTAACACCCTACAAATATCTTGAGAAATTTGTGTTTACCGATTTACATGAAGTCTTTTTCTGTGATTTTCCCCATATATTGCAGGAGTGGATACTAAGGTTGAAGGATAACCACGAAACAAACTGAATTTGACAGCTAGAATGGACCCCAGTACATATAGAACAATTACACAAGGTGAACAATAAGTTCACCCACGCAGTGGATTTTTGGGTTGACAGTATTGTGGCAGGTTTTATAATAGAGTTTGTAGTCGACACAGTGAATTCATATAACGCAGTGAAGCAAGAGTTTCTATGTGGACCTCGAGGAAGGTACATTCGATCATTGTATACTTCTATTAATATATTGTTATATAACAAGGAAGTACTGACAATGGAGTCAGACAACTAAACTTCCCTGCATGCATGGGGGAGGGGGGGGAAGCACTGACAAAAAGAGGATAAATGGAAGGAGGAAAGGATAATGGAAAGAAGGAGGAACCCTTGGACCTAATCATGATGGACGATGACCAGATCAAGCAGATCATGGCAACAACAGGGAAGGCTTGGCGAGTGATGAGGAACAGGTATAGGATCTTTGGGATGTGGAGAAGATTGAGGAAATATTGCATGCAACATATGAGAGGAAGACGAGAGGTCCAATAATGGGAAGAGAAGGCAACAATCCGATCCATATAAATGTCAATGTGGAACGCATAAACCCATGTGTGACTAATACACCAAAGAGAACGTCATCGTTTAGACAATCGAAGTTCAGAAATTGTTAGACAACAAGAAGTAAATCTACATAAGGGACAACAACTGGAGGAGCTAGTTCAGGCAACACTAGTCAGGTATCTACACCGCACAGAGGTAGTAGCTCAGCATTCATAATGGCAGGACACGACCCCACCATCAGGTTACCAGAGTTTCGAGGAGAAGCAGCAGAAGACCCTGAGAAACACTTGTTCATTTGTGCAAATATATAGGAAGCAAAACCGATCACTAATGAAGATACCAAACTTGTGCAGTTAGCGATTACGATAAGAGACCACGCATTAGAATGGTACATGAGTTTAGATGCAAATAGTGCACTGGGGACAACAAGGACACTGATAGATATTAAGAAGTTACTGATCAATGAGTTCCAGAAGCCGAGCTCTGAGGATCAATACATGAATGAGATGATACAAATCTAACAAAAACTAGGAGAATCTGTATGGGAGATTGACCAGAGATTCAAGCGACTGAAGGGAAAGTTAAAATATCTTATGACAGATATGCAACATCGAAACTTGTTTGTCAACTCACTTCTCCCACACTTAAAATATCCATTGCGACAATAGAAATTCCAGAAGCAGGCAGAGGCTCTACAAGCAGCCTTGCAACTGGAAGAAAACCAGTACCAGCAGAGAGACCCAACTATTGAAGAACTAAAGGTGGATTTGAATAACTTAACGTTTCAGCTGAACCAGAATAAGAAAAAGGACAAACGAGAAGTCGTTTGGTGTACCACATGAAGGATGGAAGGACACGACAAGAACGAATGTCCAACATTCGCGCAGTATAAGGCAACGACAATGCCAAACCTATTACCCATAGGAGGACCATGGTGTGAAGTCTGTAAGAAACCGAGTCATGACCCATATCACTGCTAGATGATGCAGAAATATCAGATAGTCCCAAAGATCTCATATTGAAATTTTTTAAGGTCAGTGGTCCACAATGACAAAGATTGTAGAAATATGGAGTTGATGTGAGAAAGGACATCAAACGCATATAGAGTGCAGGAAGAAATGATGAGGGGGAAAGATGCACCACAATTTAATCCACTTTCAGCTCCATACAACACTGCGCAAGAATAGTACAATACTACGCAACAACCATACAACAATGCGCAGCCACATTAAAATGCATCACAATGATCCAACTGGATATCGGTGGCCACCCACCTTTTCCGACTAGCTCAAAACAGTTTTCTGACAATTTTGGCAATTTACTATTTTTAGCAGTTTTTAACTTCCGGGGCCATTTTAAGGGACCAAATGAAGGTTTTTCGAGCTCGATGTTCTCAATGATATCCAAAGGAATTATTGAGACCCAAAAATTAATCTCCTCGATGATACCTTTCTAATGAGCTATCATACGCCTAAAACGGAGATAGTATGCAAACGTTACGACCCCGGGAAGTTGATGTATTAACTTACCCAAATGGGGCCCACATGACTTTTGGCGCTTCATCTCCTAGGGTTAGGTTTTTGGATGTCTAGGGTTTTGGGCATTTCTGTTTATTGTAAAAATTCCTTTAGATCCTCATTGTAATTAGCTTCTTGCGAATGCATGTCCCCGATGAGGTCTGAGTATAGCAAGTTGGGTCTCGAGCTTGTCTCTCTTGAGGGTAATCACTCTTTCACACCCAAGAAACCCTCAATGGCAGAAGAAAAGAAAAACGATGGAGCAGATGATCCTATCAATCTATTACTTGAGCAAGCTCTCACATGATAGAGGGATGAAATGATGGAGAATTTTTCCACATCCATCAATGCCTCCCAATAGCGTTAGGTGCATCTTCATCAAGCAACCACTTTGGAGGCACCTCACCCTTTAAGGTACAGGTCAATTTTGATATTCCTATATTTGAAGGTCAGATAGATGTGGATGCCCTAGATAAATGGTTAAATCTATTAGAAGGTTATTTCTTTGTTCACAATTTTTTCGACAGAGAAAAGATCATTTTCGTGCTCCTTAAGGCTCTCCCCATGTCAAACATTGGTGGGAAACTTAATGGGAGAATAGTTCTAGAGAGGAGTCTGGAATATATGGGGTCGAGCCCACTTGGGATTTTTTTGTGGATGCGGTAAAGGAAAAATATTACCCTGTTGGAAACTATGAGGACTAGTACATGAGATGGACCACACTGTGGCAAGAGAGGGGCCAAGAAGTTTTGAATTTCACCAATACCTTCAATACCTTGTGCACCAATCTCGAGCTCAAAGAATCTGAATGACATTTGGTTATAAAATACCATGGGGTTCTACATAGATACATCCAAACTGAAATGGAATTTTTGGACATCTCATCACTTGGTGCTGCTTATCAATATGTTGCTAAAATTGAGCAGAAATTTAAGCACCAGAACAAATGGGAGTTCAGGTCTGCAAATATACAACAACCAAATTATGACAAAGACAACCCTAACAAACAATCTCCCAAAAACCAGTCCAGGCCACATGAAAAGAAGGGCCACGGGAAGACAAAGAAGGACACCGAAAAATGGTGTGATTTCCACAAAATTCCCTGGCACAACACCGATGAATGTCGCTCAAAACAATCATTGGTGGCTGAGATCAAAGACAAGGAGCCGAACCCTGATTCAAAATTTGATTCTGAAAATACTGGTAAAGGACAAATCATTGACACAATCCCCATTGTTATTGTCGCGACCGCAACAATTCAACCAGAAGAACCAACAGATCCTGAAGACGGGGAGCACCTTTTTCATTCACAGATGTGGGTGAAGGGGACCTCACTGCATTTTATTGTTGATAGCGGAATCTATAACAGACTCATCTCAGCAGAGGTCATCAAACAGTTGCGATTGTCGACAACACCACACCCACATCCATACAACATCGGGTGGCTTCGGCAAGGATGAGATCTCCATGTCAGCCAACAGTGCCGATTTTATTACTACATCCATCCCTTCAAGGATGAGGTATTATGTGATGTTTCCCCACTCGATGTCTGTCATGTTCTCTTAGGCCAACCATATATGTGGAGACACCATGAAGCTTATGAGTCTCGACCCCGTAGTGTCATTGTTACTTTGGGGGGGAATCTCTACAGAATACCAGAGGTATGTCCAACTATTGTTCCACCTAAAATGTGTCTCAAGGTAGTATCTCATACTGCAAATTTTAGCTTCTTCACAATCTGTTCAAAAGGGGAAGAAAAGGACACTACAACCACTATAGCCTTGCCCCCTGCACCTTCTCTCCAACAAAAGCAGGTCAACAAGGTTGCAGCAAAGCACAAAGATTCCTTCTACAGAGAATTCTCTCATGTATCTCAACATTTTGAAAATCCCTAGCCTCAACAGGTTCATGACAGAACTCCACAAACTAAGCAACGCAACATCTCCAACAATACAAGTAGCTCACCAAGATGTAGATTCAAAAATCGCTTTTCCCTCTCCCCTGGGAACTCAACGCAATGGATACCATTGCTTCCTAAGGAGGGAGGATTGATCTAGGTGGATATCGGTGGCCACCCACCTTTTTTGACTGGTTCAGAATAGTTTTCTGGCAATTTTGGCAATTTACTATTTTTAGCAGTTTTTAACTTCCAGGGCCATTTTGAGGGACCAAATGAAGGATTTTCAAGATGTATGTTCTCAATGATATCCAAATGCATTATTTAACCTCCCAAATTAATATCCTTGATGATACCTTTCCAACGATATATCATACGCCTAGAACGAAGATCGTATGCAAAAGTTACGACCCCAGGAAGTTGATGTACTGACTTACCCAAACAGGGTCCACATGACTTTTGGCACTTCATCTCCTAGGGTTAGGTTTTTGGATGTCTAGGGGTTTTGGCATTCTTGTTCATTGTAAAAAATCCTTCAGAGCCTCATTTTAATCATCTTCTTGCAAATGCGAGTAGCCGTCACATCTCTTCTCAAAGATAAGTTGCCACCATTCTATGGAGTCTTTCACTTTGTATTTTATAGTCTCTGTACATTTATTTCATTAATAGAAATCGTGTATTATTGTTTATATATGTTTATGGTTGCATCTCTAATATATTTCTATTATATTATTGAATATCTTTGATATCTCAGTGCATTTCTTTATTATATCTCCAATTTCATTTCGTGCCGAAAATAATTCGGATTAGTGGTATCAGAGCAGGCTGTTCTTGATCGTTTTTTTAGTGCATGTCCCCGACGAGGTCCGAGTATAGAAATTTGGGTCTTGAGCTTGTCTCTCTTCAGTACAATCTCTATCTCACACCCAAGAAACCCTCAATGGTGCAAGAAAAGAAAAACGACGGAGCAGATGATCCTATCAATCTGTTGCTCTAGCAAGCTCTCACACGACAGAAGGACAAAATGATGGAGATTTTTTCCCACATCCTTTAATGCCTCCCGATAGAGTTAGGTGCATATTCATCAAGCGACCACTTTGGACACACCTCTCCCTTTAAGGTACAAGTCAATTGCGATATTCCTATATTTGAAGGTCACATAGATACGGATGCCCTAGATAAATGGTTAAATCTGTTAGAAGGTTATTTCTTTGTTCACAATTTTTCCGACAGAGAAAATATCATCTTCGTGCTCCTTAAGGCTCTCCCCCATGTCAAGCATTGGTGGGAAACTTATTGGGAGCAGAGTTCCAAAGAGGAGTTCGGAAAATATGGGGTCAAGCCCACTTGGGATTTTTTTGTGGATGTAGTAAAGGAAAAATATTACCCTGTTGGCAACTATGAGGACTAGTACATGAGATGTCCACACTGTGGCAACAGAGGGGCCAAGTAGTTCCGAAGTTCACTAATACCTTCCATACCTTGTGCACCAATATTGGTATCAAAGAATCTGAATGACATTTGGTTTTGAAATATCAGGGGGCTCTACACAAATACATCCAGACTGAAATGGAATTTTAGTACATCTCATCACTCGATGCTGCCTATTGATATGCTATTAAAATAGAGCAGAAATTTAAGCACCAGAACAAACAGGAGTTCAGTTCTGAAGATCCGCAACAACCAAAGTATGAGAAGGACAACCCTAACAAATAGTCTCCCGAAAATCAGTCCAAGCCACAGGAAAATAAGGGCCACGGGAAGACAAAGAAGGACACCAGAAAATGGTGTGATTTGCACAAAATCTCCTGGCACAACAGTGATGAATGTCACTCAAAACAGTCATTGATGGTCGTGATCAGAGACAAGAAGCAGAACCCTGATTCAAAATATGATTCTAAAAATACTAGTAAGGGACAAATCATTGATGCAGACCCCAATGCTATTTTCGTGACCACGACAATTTAACCAGAAGAACCAACAGATCCTAAAGAGACGGAGATTATTTTTCATTCACAGATGTGGGTGAAGGGGACCCCGCTACATTTTATTGTTGATAGAGGAATCCATAAGAAACTCATCTCATATGAGGTTGTCAAATAGTTGAAATTGTCGACAACACCACACCAACAACTATACAACATCGGGTAGCTTCGGCAAGGATGAGATCTCCGTGTCAGCCAATAGTGTCAATTGTCATATGACATCCAACCCTTCAAGGATGAGGTATTATGTGATGGTGCCCCACTAGATTTCTGTGATGTTCTTCTGGGCCAACCATATATGTGGAGATGCCATGTTGTTTATGAATCTCAACCCCATAGTGTCATTGTTACTTTGGGGGGCCATCTATACAGAATACCAGAGGTATTTCCAACTATTGTTCCACCTAAAAAGTGTCTCAAGGTAGTATCTCATACTGCAAAATTCAGCTTCTTCACAATCTATTCAAAAGGGGAACAGAAGGACACTACAACCACTACAACCTCGCCCCCTACACCTTCCATCCAACAAGAGCAGGTCTACAAGGTTGCAACAAAGTGCAAATATTCCTTCTTCACACCATCCTCTCATGTATCTCGACTTGTTGAACAGCCTCAGCTTCAACAGGTTCATGAGAGACTTCCACAAACTAAGCAGTGCGACGTCTCCAACAATACAGGCAGCTTTGTAGATTCAGAAAATGTTTTTCCCTCTCCCCCAGTAACTAAACACAAAGGAGACCATTGCTTCCTAAGGAGACAGGATTGATCCAGGTGGATATCAGTGGCCACCCACCTTTTCTGATTGGCTTAGAATAATTTTCTGACAATTTGGCAACCAGGGCCGTATGGCTTATGCTTATGATTAGCAAGAGCAGACAACAACATGAAGGGAGGAATTGGCTTGGTTCACATTTCAGTTTTAACTATCTCACTTATAAGTCTCTTTATTACTAATGCCTATCGGGGTTAACAAGAATCCATGAGACCTCTAAAGTGCATAGCATAGCCTAGCAAAGCAACAACTTTAGCAGTTTTTAACTTCGGGGCCATTTTTAGGGCCCGAATGAAGGTTTTTTGATATCAAGGTTATTAAAGATAGCCAAAGGCATGATTGATACCCCACAAGGAATCTCCTCGATGATACCTTTCCAATGAGCTATCATACACCTAAAACAGAGATCGTATGCAAAAGTTACGACCGTGGGAAGTTGATGTACTAACTTACCCAAACGGGGCCCACATGACTTTTGGCACTTCATCTCCCAGGGTTAGGTTTTTGAATGTATAGGGATTTTGGAGTTCCTTTTTATTGTAAAAAGGCCTTTAGAGCCTCATTGTAATCATATTCTTGCGAATGTGAGTAGTCGTCACATCTCTTCTCAGAGATAAGCTGCCACCATTCTATCGAGTCTTTCACTCTATATTTTACAGTCTCTATATATTTATTTCATTAATAGAAATCTGTATTACTTTATATTTGTGTTTATGGTTGCATCTCTAATATATTTCTGTTATATTTTGGAATATCTGTGATATCTCTATGCATTTTTTTATTATATCTCCGATCTCATTTCGTGTCGAAAATAATTTGGATCAGTGGTATCATAACAGGCTATTCTTGATCATTTTTTCAGTGCATGTCCCCGACGAAGTCCAAGCATAGAAAGTTGGGTCTCGAGCTTGTCTCTCTTGAGGAAAATCTCTCTTGCACACCTAATAAACCCTCAATGGTGGAAGAAAAGAAAAATGATGGAGTAAATGATCCTATCAATCTATTTCTTGAGCAAGCTCTCACGCGACAGAGGGATGAAATGATGACAATTTTTTCCCACATCCTTCAACACCTCCCGATAGCATTAGGCACATCTTCATCAAGCAGCCACTTTGGAGGCGCCTCACCCTTTAAGGTATAGGTCAATTTTGATATTCCTATATTTGAAGGTCAGATAGATGAGGATGCCCTAGATAAATGGTTAAATCTGTTAGAAGCTTATTTCTTTGTTCACAATTTTTCCGACAGAGAAAAGATCATCTTCGCGCTCCTTAAGGCTCTCCCCCATGTCAAACATTGGTGGGAAACTTACTCGGAACATATTTCCATAGAGGAGTCCGAAATATAAGGGGCCGAGTCCACTTGAAATGTTTTTGTGGATGTTGTAAAGGAACAATATTCCCCTGTTGGCAACTATGAGGACCAATACATGAGATGGACCACTCTGCAGCAAGATAGGGGCCAAGCAGTTCCAAAGTTCACCAATACCTTCCATACCTTGTGCACCATGCTCAGTATCAAAGAATCCGAATGACATTTGGTTCTGAAATACCGTGGGGCTCTACACAGATACATCCAAAATGAAATGGAATTTCTGGACATCTCATCACTCGGTGTTGCCTATCGATATGTTGTTAAAATCGAGCAAAAATTTAAGCACCAGAACAAACGGGAGTTTGGGTCTTCAAATCCAAAACAACTAAAATATGACAAAGACATCCCTAACAAATAGTCTCATGAAAACCAGTCCAAGCCACAGGAAAAGAAGGGCCACGGGAAGACAAAGAAGGACACCAGAAAATGGTGTGATTTCCACAAAATCCCCTGGCACAACACCGATGAATGTCACTCAAAAAAGTCATTGGTGGTCGAGATCAAAGACAAGGAGCCGAACCCTGATTCTGAATCTGATTCTGAAAATACTGGTAAAGGACAAATCATTGACGCAAACCCCACTGCTATTGTCGTGACTGCAACAATTCAACCAGAAGAACCAACAGATCCTGAAGAGGGGGAGCACCTTTTTCATTCACAGATGTGGGTGAAGGGGACCCCGATGCATTTTATTTTTCATAGCGGAAGACAGAAGAACCTCATCTCAGCTGAGGTCGTCAAACACTTGAGATTTTCGACAACACCACACCCATAGCCATACAACATCAGGTGGCTTCGGTAAGGATGAGATCTTCATGTCAGCCAATAGTGTATATTGTCATACGACATCCAAACCTTCAAGGATGAGGTATTATGTGATGTTTCCCCACTTGATGTCTATGATGTTCTCTTGGGCCAACCATATATGTGGAGACGCCATGTTGTTTATGAGTCTCAACCCCGTAGTGTCATTTTTACTTTAGGGGGCCATCTCTACAGAATACCAGAGGTATTTCCAACTATTTTTCCACATAAAAAGTGTCACAAGGTAGTATCTCATATTGCAAAATTCATCTTCTTCACAATCTCTTCAAAAGGGGAACAAAAGGACATTGCAACCACTACAGCCTTGCCCCCTGCACCTTCTATCCAACAGAGGCAGGTCGAAAAGAATGCAACAAAGTGTAAAGATTCCTTATGAACACCATCCTCTTATGTAACTTGACTTGTTGGACAGCCTCAGCTTCAACAGGTTCATGACATACTTCCACAAACTAAGCAGCGCGACATCTCCAACAATACAAGTAGTTCACCAAGATGCAGATTCAAAAAACTCTTTTCCCTCTCCTCTGGGAACTCAACGCAATGCATACCATTTATTCCTAAGGAGGTAGTATTGATCCCCATGGATATCTTTGGCCACCCACCTTTTTCTACTAGCTCAGAATAGTTTTCTGGTAATTTTGGCAATTTACTATTTTTAGCAGTTTTTAACTTTTGGGGCTATTTTGAGGGTGAAAATGAAGGTTTTTAGATATATAGGTTCTCAATGGTGACTAATGGAATGCTTTATCCCCCAAAATGAATCTCCTCTATGATATCTTTCCAACGAGCTATCATACGCCTAAAACGGATATCGTATGCAAAAGTTACGACACCGGGAAGTTGATGTACTAACTTACCCAAATGAGGCCCACATGACTTTTGGAATTTCATCTCCAAGGGTTAGGTTTTTGGATGTCTAGGGTTTTTGGCATTCCTGTTTATTGTAAAAATGCCTTCAAAGCCTCATTGTAATCATATTCTTGTGAATGCGAGTAGCCATCACATCTCTTCTCAGAGATAATTTGAAACCATTCTATCGAGTCTTTCACTCTGTATTTTACAATCTCTGTACATTTATTTCATTAATAGAAATCACGTATTACTGTATATTTGTGTTTATGGTTGCATATTTGATATATTTCTGTTATATTATTGAATATATGTGATATCTCTGTGCATTTCTTTATTATATCTCCGATCTCATTTCATGTCAAAAATAATTCAAATCAGTGGTATCAGAGCAGGTTGTTCTTGATTGTTTCTTTAATGCATGTCCCCAACGAGGTCCGAGTATAGAAAGTTGGGTCTTGATATTGTATCTCTTGAGGAAAATCACTCTTTCACACCCAAGAAACTCTCAATTTTTGAAGAAAAGAAAAGCGACGGAGAAGATGATCCTATCAATCTGTTGCTTGAGCAAACTCTCACGCGACAGAGGGACAAAATGATGGAGAATTTTTCCCACATCCTTCAACACTTCCCGATAGTGTCAGACGCATCTTCATGAAGAGGCCACTTCGGAGGCACCTCACCCTTTAAGGTACAGGTCAATTTTGATATTCCTATATTTGAAGGTCAGATAGATGCGGATGCCCTAGATAAATGGTTAAATCTGTTAGAAGGTTATTTCTCTGTTCACAATTTTTTCGACAAAGAAAATATCATCTCAACGCTCCTTAAGGCTCTCCCCCATGTCAAACATTTGTGGGAAACTTACTGGGAATAGATTTCCATAGAGGATTCTGGAATATATGGGGCCGAGCCCACTTGGGATTATTTTGAATGAATGAGTTTTTATATTTCCTGCTTATTCATCAATAACAATATACTGCGTTTACAAGTTATAATGAATGGTTCAATATATAGCTCTCTTATCTCACATTAAATCCTAGGTTCTAAACACCCGAGTCTTACAACCACCCATTAAAGATATTTTGGGTGAGACTACGCAGCGCATTCTTTGTGTTGTGTTTCCTTCTGGTTTACCAGGAGGGCCGATATTTTTAGAGGCTTTTTTGGAGACCTGAATAGACATGAACCGTAGGTCAATAAATGCAGAAAGTATATAAGAATAGTAACCAACGAAGGGTTTTTTCCATTGGTAGGAACACGAGAGGGTTGAATAGATGAGATAAGTTGAAGACCTGTCGGAGGCGGATCAAGAAAATATTAGGGCAGAGAGAAATGAGCCATTATAAGGTAATTTTGAGACCATGGAATCCCACAAAAGTAGAGATCGAAATTTGGTTAAGAACAAAAGAGACAGAGTTTGCACAAAAAGACAACAAAAACACTAGAGTAACACCCTAGAAATATCTTGAGAAATACGTGTTTGCCAATTTACATGAAGACTTTTTCTGCGATTTTCCCCATATATTGCAGAAGTGGATACTAATGTTGAAGGATAACCACAAAAAAAACTGAATTTGACAGCTAGAGTGGACCCCAGTACATATTGAACAATTACAGAAGGTGAACAACAAGTTCACCCACGCAGTGGATTTTTGGGTTGACAGTATTGTGGCAGGTTTTATAACAGAGTTTGCAGTCGACACAGTGAATTCGTATAACGCAGTGAAGCAAGAGTTTCTATGTGGACCTCGAGGAAGGTACATTTGATCATTGTATACTTCTATTAATATATTGTTATATAACAAGGAAGTACTGACAATGGAGTCAGACAACTAAACTTCCCTGCATGCATGGGGAAGGGGGGCGAAGCACTGACAGACAGAGGATAAATGGAAGGAGGAAAGGATAATGGGAAGAAGGAGGAACCCTTGGACCTGATCATGATGGACGATGACCAGATCAAGTAGATCATGGCAACAACTAGAAATACGTGTAGCAGAGTACCCTACCAGTACAAGGTGAATACCAATAAGAGAGTTGTAGCCACAAGCGAAGGCTTGGCGAGTGATGAGGAAGAGGTATAGGATCTCTAGGATGTGGAGAATATTGAGGAAATCCTGCATGCAACATATGAGAGGAAGACGAGAGATCCAATAATGGGAAGAGAAGGCAACAATCCAATCCATATAAATGTCAATGTGGAATGGATAAACCCATGTGCGACTAATACACCAAAGAGAACATCATCGTTTAGACAATCGAAGTTCGGAAGTAGTTAGACAGCAATAAGTACATATACATAAGGGACAACAACTAGAGGAGATAGTTCAGGTAACACTAGTTAGGTATCTACATCGCGCAGAGGTAGTAGCTCAGCATTCATAATGGCAGGACAAGACCCCACCATCAGGTTACCAGAGTTTCGAGGAGAAGCAGCAGAAGACCCTGAGAAACACTTGTTCATTTGTGCAAATATATAGGAAGAAAAACCGATCACTAATGAAGATACCAAACTTGTGCAGTTAGCGATTACGATAAGAGACCATGCATTAGAATGGTACATGAGTTTAGATTCAATAGTGCACTGGGGACAACAAGGAAACTGATAGATATTAAGAAGTTACTGATCAATGAATTCCAGAAGCCGAGCTCTGAGGATCAATACATGAATGAGATGATACAAATCTGACAAAAACTAGGAGAATCTATATGGGAGATTGACCAGAGATTCAAGCGACTGAAGGGAAAGTTAAAATATCTTATGACCGATATGCAACATCGAAACTTGTTTGTCAACTCACTTCTCCCACACTTAAAATATCCATTGCGACAATAGAAGTTCTAGAAGCAGGAAGAGGCTCTACAGGCAACCTTGCAACTGGAAGAAAACCAGGACCAGCAGAGAGACCCAACTATTGAAGAACTAAAGGAGGATTTGAATAACTTAACGTTTCAGCTGAACTGGAATAAGAAAAAGGACAAACGAGAAGTCGTTTGGTGTACCACATGAAGGATGGAAGGACACGACAAGAACGAATGTCCAACATTCACGTAGTATAAGGCAACAACAATGCCAAACCTGTTACCCATAGGAGGACCATGGTGTGAAGTCTGTAAGAAACCGGGTCATGACCCATATCACTGCTAGATGATGTAGAAATATCAGATAGTCCCAAAGATCTCATATTGCGAATTTTTAAGGTCAGTGGTCCACAATGACAAATATTGTAGAAATATGGAGTTGATGTGAGAAAGGACATCAAACGCATATAGAGTGCAGGAAGAAATGATGATGGGGAAAGATGCACCACAATTTAATCCACTTTCAGCTCCATACAACACTGCGCAACAATAGTATAATACTACACAACAACCATACAACAATGTGCAGACACATTAAAATGCATCAAAATGATCCAAGTGGATATCGGTGGCCACCCACCTTTTACGACTAGCTTAGAATAGTTTTCTGACAATTTTGGCAATTTACTATTTTTAGCATTTTTTAACTTCTGCGGCCATTTTAAGGGCCCAACTGAAGGTTTTTCGAGATGGATGTTCTCAATGATATCCAAAGGCATGATTGATCCCCAAAAATGGATCTCCTCGATGATACCTTTCCAACGAGCTATCATACGCCTAAAACAGAGATCGTATGGAAATGTTACGACCCCGGGAAGTTGATGTATTAACTTACCCAAACGGGGCCCACATGAATTTTGGCACTTCATCTCCTAGGGTTACGTTTTTGGATGTCTTGGGTTTTTGGCATTCCTGTTTATTGTAAAAATTCCTTCAGATCCTCATTGTAATTAGCTTCTTGCGAATGCAAGTAGCCGTCACATCTCTTCTCAGAGATAAGCTGCCACCATTCTATCGAGTCTTTCACTCTGTATTTTACAGTCTCTCTACATTTATTTCAATTATAGAAATCGTGTATTACTGTATATATATGTTTATGGTTGCATCTTTGATATAGTTCTGTTATATTATTGAATATCTGCGATATCTCTATGCATTTCTTTATTATATCTCAGATCTCATTTCGTGCCGAAAATAATTCGGATCAGTGGTATCAGAGAAGACTGTTCTTGATCGGTTTTTAGTGCATGTCCCCGACGAGGTCTAAGTATAGAAAGTTGGGTCTTGAGCTTGTATCTCTTGAGGTTAATCACTCTCTCACACCCAAGAAACCCTCAATGGCGGAAGAAAAGAAAAACGATGGAGAAGACGATCCTATCAATCTGTTACTTGAGCAAGCTCTCACATGATAGAGGGATAAAATGATGGAGAATTTTTTCCACATCCTTCAATGCCTCCCAATAGCGTCAGGTGCATCCTCATCAAGAAACCACTTTGGAGGCACCTCACCCTTTAAGGTACAGGTCAATTTTGATATTTCTATATTTGAAGGTCAGATAGATGCGGATGCCCTAGATAAATGGTTAAATCTGTTAGAAGGTTATTTCTCTGTTCACAATTTTTCCGACAGAGAAAAGATCATTTTCATGCTCCTTAAGGCTCTCCCCCATGTCAAACATTGGTGGGAAACTTAATGGGAGAATAGTTCCAGAGAGGAGTCTGGAATATATGGGGTTGAGCCCACTTGGGATTTTTTTGTGGATGCGGTAAAGGAAAAATATTACCCTGTTGGAAACTATGAGGACCAGTACATGAGATGGACCACACTGCGGCAAGAGAGGGGCCAAGAAGTTTTGAAGTTCACCAATACCTTCCATACCTTGCGCACCAATCTCGGGATCAAAGAATCTAAATGAAATTTGGTTATAAAATACCATGGGGCTCTACACAGATACATCCAAACTGAAATGGAATTTTTGGACATCTCATCACTTGGTGCTGCTTATCAATATGTTGCTAAAATCAAGCAGAAATTTAAGCACTAGAACAAATGGGAGTTCAGGTCTGCAAATATACAACAACCAAAGTATGACAAAGACAGCCCTAACAAACAATCTCCCAAAAACCAGTCCAAGCCACACGAAAAGAAGGGCCACGGGAAGACAAAGGACACCGAAAAATGGTGTGATTTCCACAAAATCCCCTGGCACAACGCTGATGAATGTCGCTCAAAACAATCATTGGTGGCTGAGATCAAAGACAAGGAGCCGAACCCTGATTCAAAATTTGATTCTGAAAATACTGGTAAAGGACAAATCATTGACATAGACCCCATTGTTATTGTCGTGACTGCAACAATTCAACCAGAAGAACCAATAGATCCTGAAGAGGGGGAGCACCTTTTTCATTCAAAAATGTGGGTGAAGGGGACCCCACTGCATTTTATTGTTGATAGAGGAATATATAAGAAACCCATCTCAGCAGAGGTCGTCAAACAGTTGCGATTGTCGACAACACCACACCCACATCCTTACAACATCAGGTGGCTTCAACAAGGACGAGATCTCCATGTCAGCCAACAGTGTCGATTTTCATACTACATCCAACCCTTCAAGGATGAGGTATTATGTGATGTTTCCCCACTGGATGTCTGTCATGTTCTCTTAGGCCAACCATATATGTGGAGACACCATGATGTTTATGAGTCTCGACCCCGTAGTGTCATTGT
>ML794413.1:518822-566647 GCA_009831015.1 Picea engelmannii | reverse complement strand
TACATCCAACCCTTCAAGGATGAGGTATTATGTGATGTTTCCCCACTGGATGTCTGTCATGTTCTCTTAGGCCAACCATATATGTGGAGACACCATGATGTTTATGAGTCTCGACCCCGTAGTGTCATTGTTACTTTGGGGGGTCATCTCTACAGAATACCAGAGGTATGTCCAACTATTGTTCCACCTAAAATGTGTCTCAAGGTAGTATCTCATACTGCAAAATTTAGCTTCTTCACAATATTTTCAAAAGGGGAACAAAACGACACTACAACCACTACAACCTTTCCCCCTGCACCTTCTCTCCAATAGAAGCAGGTCAACAATGTTGCAACAAAGCACAAATATTCCTTCTATAGACCATTCTCTCATGTATCTCGACATTTTGAAAAGCCTTAGCTTCAACAGTGTCATGACAGAATTCCACAAACTAACCAACGTGACATCTCCAACAATACAAGTAGCTCACCAAGATGTAGATTCAAAAAACACTTTTCCCTCTCCCCCGGGAACTCAGCACAATGGATACAATTGCTTCCTAAGGAGGGTGGATTGATCTAGGTGGATATCGGTGGCCACCCACCTTTTTCGACTGGTTCAGAATAGTTTTCTGGCAATTTTGGCAATTTACTATTTTTAGCAGTTTTTAACTTCCAGGGCCATTTTGAGGGCCCAAATGAACGTTTTTCAAGATGTAGGTTCTCGATGATATCCAAATTCATGATTTAACCTCCCAAATTAATCTCCTCAGTGATACCTTTCCAACGAGATATCATACGCCTAGACTGAAGATCGTATGCAAAAGTTACAACCCCAGGAAGTTGATGTACTAACTTACCCAAATAGGGTCCACATGACTTTTGGCACTTCATCTCCTAGGGTTAGGTTTTTGGATGTCTAGGGTTTTTGGCATTCCTGTTCATTGTAAAAAGGCCTTCAGAGCCTCATTTTAATCATCTTCTTGCAAATGTGAGTAGTCGTCACATCTCTTCTCAAAGATAAGTTGCCACCATTCTATGGAGTCTTTCACTCTGTATTTTACAGAGTCTGTACATTTATTTCATTAATAGAAATCGTGTATTATTGTATATATATGTTTCTGGTTGCATCTATGATATATTTCTATTATATTATTGAATATCTTTGATATCTCTATGCATTTCTTTATTATATCTCCGATTTCATTTCGTGCCGAAAATAATTCGGATTAGTGGTATCAGAGCAAGTTGTTCTTGATCGTTTTTTTAGTGCATGTCCCCGACGAGGTCCGAGTATAGAAATTTGGGTCCTGAGCTTATATCTCTTCAGGACAATCTCTCTCTCACACCCAAGAAACCCTCAATGGCAGAAGAAAAGAAAAACGACGGAGCAAACGATCCTATCAATATGTTTCTCTAGCAAGCTCTCACACAAAAGAAGGACAAAATGATGGAGAATTTTTCCCACATCCTTTGATGCCTCCCAATAGCATTAGGGGCATATTCATCAAGAGACCACTTTGGACACACCTCTCCCTTTAAGGTACAGGTCAATTGTGATATTCCTATATTTGAAGGTCAGATAGATGCGGATGCCCTAGATAAATGGTTAAATCTGTTAGAAGGTTATTTCTTTGTTCACAATTTTTCCGACAGAGAAAATATCATCTTTGTGCTCCTTAAGGCTCTCCCCCATGTCAAACATTGGTGGGAAACTTACTGGAAGCAGAGTTCCACAGAGGAGTTCGGAAAATATGGGGTCAAGCCCACTTGGGATTTTGTTGTGGATGCGGTAAAGGAAAAATATTACCCTGTTAGCAACTATGAGGACCAGTACATGAGATGGCCACACTGTGGAAAGAGAGGGGCCAAGTAGTTCCGGAGTTCACTAATACCTTCCATGCCTTGTGTACCAATATTGGTATCAAAGAATCTGAATGACATTTGGTTCTGAAATATCATGGGGCTCTACACAGATACATCCAAAATGAAATGGAATTTTAGTACATCTCATCACTCGGTGCTGCCTATTGATATGTTGTTAAAATCGAGCAGAAATTTAAGCACCAGAACAAACGGGAGTTTGGTTATGAAAATACGCAACAACCAAAGTATGAGAAAGAAAACCCTAACAAAGAGTCTCCCGAAAATCAGTCCAAGCCACAGGAAAAGAAGGGCCACGGGAAGACAAAGAAGGACAGCAGAAAATGGTGTGATTTGCACAAAATCTCCTGGCACAACAACGATGAATGTCACTCAAAACAGTCATTGGTGGTCGAGATCAGAGACAAGAAGTCGAACCCTGATTCAAAATATGATTCTAAAAATACTGGTAAGGGACATATCATTGATGCAGACCCCAATGCTATTGTCGTGACCACAACAATTTAACCAGAAGAACCAACAGATCCTAAAGAGGGGGAGCACCTTTTTCATTCACAGATGTGGGTGAAGGGGACCCCGTTGCATTTTATTGTTGGTAGAGGAATCCATAAGAAACTCATCTCATATGAGGTCGTCAAACAATTGGAATTGTCGACAACACCACACCCACAAACATACAACATCGGGTGGCTTCAGCAAGGATGATATCTCCATGTCATCCAATAGTGTCAATTGTCATATGACATCCAACCCTTCAAGGATGAGGTATTATGTGATGGTGCCCCACTGGATTTCTGTGATGTTCTTCTGGGCCAACCATATATGTGGAGACACCATGTTGTTTATGAATCTCAACCCCATAGTGTCATTGTTACTTTGGGGGGCCATCTCTAAAGAATACCAGAAGTATTTCCAACTATTGTTCCACCTAAAAAGTGTCTCAAGGTAGTATCTCATACTGCAAAATTCAGCTTCTTCACAATCTGTTCAAAAGGGGAACAGAAGAACACTACAACCACTACAACCTCGCCCCCTGCACCTTCTATCCAACAAAAGCAGGTCTACAAGGTTGCAACAAAGTGAAAATATTCCTTCTGCACACCATCCTCTCATGTAGCTCGACTTGTTGAACAGCCTCAGCTTCAACAGGTTCATGAGAGACTTCCACAAACTAAGCAGTGCGACGTCTCCAACAATACAGGCAGCTCACCAAGATGTAGATTCAGAAAATGCTTTTCCCTCTCCCCAAGGAACTAAACGCAAAGAATACCATTGATTCCTAAGGAGGGAGGATTGATCCAAGTGGATATCAGTGGCCACCCACCTTTTCTGACTGGCTTAGAACAATTTTCTGACAATTTGGCAACCAAGGCCGTATGGCTTATGCTTATGATTAGCAAGAGCAGACATTAGCATGAAGGGAGGACTTGGCTTGGTTCACGTTCCAGTTTTAACTATCTCACTTATAAGTCTCTTTATTAGTAACTCCTATCGGGGCTAACAAGAATCCATGATACCTCTAAAGTGCATAGCATAGCCTAGCAAAGCAACAACTTTAGCAATTTTTAACTTTCGGTGCCATTTTTAGGGCCCGAATGAAGTTTTTTTGATATCGAAGTTATCAAAGATAGACAAAGGCATAATTTATACCCCACATAGAATATCCTCGACGATACCTTTCCAACGAGCTATCATACACAGAAAACAGAGATTGTATGCAAAAGTTACGACCATGGGAAGTTGTTGTACTAACTTACCCAAACGGGGCCCACATGACTTTTGGCACTTCATCTCCTAGGGTTAGGTTTTTGAATGTCTAGGGATTTTGGAGCTCCTGTTTATTGTAAAAAGGCCTTTAGAGCCTCATTTTAATCATCTTCTTGCAAATGTGAGTAGTCATCACATCTCTTCTCAGAGATAAGCTGCCACCATTCTATCGAGTCTTTCACTCTGTATTTTATAGTCTTTGTACATTTATTTCATTAATAGAAATCTGTATTAATTTATAACTGTGTTTATGGTTGCATATCTAATATATTTATGTTATATTATTGAATATCTGCGATATCTCTGTGCATTTCTTTATTATATCTCTGATCTCATTTCGTGTCGAAAATAATTTGGATCAGTGATATCATAGCAGGCTATTCTTGATCATTTTTTCAGTGCATGTCCCTGACGAGGTCCAAGTATAGCAAGTTGGGTCTCGAGCTTGTCTCTCTTGAGGAAAATCTCTCTTGCACACCTAAGAAACCATCAATGGCGGAAGAAAATAAAAACGATGGAGTAGATGATCCTATCAATCTATTTCTTGAGCAAGCTCTCACACGACAGAGGGATGAAATGATGGCAAATTTTTCCCACATCCTTCAACACCTCCCGATAGCATTAGGCACATCTTCATCAAGCGGCCACTTTGGAGGCACCTCTCCCTTTAAGGTACAGGTCAATTTTGATATTCCTATATTTGAAGGTCAGATAGATCATCTCCTTAAGACAGAGAAAAGATCATCTTCGTGCTCCTTAAGGCTCTCCCCCATGTCAAACATTGGTGGGAAACTTATTGGGAACATATTTCCACAGAGGAGTTCAAAATATATGGGGGCGAGTCCACTTGAAATTTTTTTGTGGATGTGGTAAAGGAACAATATTCCCCTGTTGGCAACTATGAGGACCAGTACATGAGATGGACCACACTGCGGTAAGATAAGGGCCAAGTAGTTCCAAAGTTCACCAATACCTTCCATACCTTGTGCACCAAGCTCGGTATCAAAGACTCTGAATGACATTTGGTTCTGAAATACCGTGGGGCTCTACATAGATACATCCAAAATGAAATGGAATTTCTGGACATCTCATCACTCGGTTTTGCCTATCGATATGCTGTTAAAATCGAGCAGAAATTTAAGCACCAGAAAAAACGGGAGTTTGGGTCTTCAAATCCAAAATAACCAAAATATGACAAAGAAATCCCTAACAAACACTCTCATGAAAACCAGTCCAAGCCATAGGAAAAGAAGGGCCACGGGAAGACAAAGAAGGACACCGAAAAATGGTGTGATTTCCACAAAATCCCCTGGCACAACACCGATGAATGTCACTCAGAAAAGTCATTGGTGTCCGAGATCAAAGACAAGGAGCCGAACCCTGATTCAGAATCTGATCCTGAAAATACTGGTAAAGGACAGATCATTGATGTAGACCCCACTGCTATTGTCACGACTGCAACAATTCAACCAGAAGAACCAATAGATCCTCAAGAGGGGGACCATCTTTTTCATTCACAGATGTGGGTGAAGGGGACCTCGCTGCATTTTATTTTTCATAGCGGAGGCCATAAGAACCTCATCTTAGCAGAGGTCGTCAAATAGTCGAGATTGTCGACAACACCACACCCATAGCCGTACAACATCAGGTGGCTTCGTTAAGGATGAGATCTTCATGTCAGCCAATAGTGTAGATTGTCATACGACATCCAAACCTTCAAGGATGAGGTATTATGTGATGTTTCCCCACTGGATGTCTGTGATTTTATCTTGCGCCAACCATATATGTGGAGACGCCATGTTGTTTATGAGTCTCAACCTCGTAGTGTCATTTTTTACTTTGGGGGGACATCTCTACAGAATACCAGAGGTATTTCCAACTATTTTTCCACATAAAAAGTGTCACAAGGTAGTATCTCATATTGCAAAATTCATCTTCTTCACCATCTCTTCAAAAGGGGAACAAAAGGACATTGCAACCACTACAGCCTTGCCCCCTGCACCTTCTATCCAACAGAAGAAGGTCGAAAAGGTTGAAACAAAGTGTAAATATTCCTTCTGCACACCATCCTCTCATGTATCTTGACTTGTTGAATAGCCTCAGCTTCAACAGGTTCATGACATACTTCCACAAACTAAGCAGCGCGACATCTCCAACAATACAAGCAGCTCACCAAGATGCAGGTTCAACAAACTCTTTTCCCTCTCCTCCGGGAACTCAACACAATGGATACCATTTATTCCTAAGGAGATAGTATTGATCCCCATGGATATCTGTGGCCACCCACCTTTTTCGACTGGCTCAGAATAGTTTTCTGGTAATTTTGGCAATTTACTATTTTTAGCAGTTTTTAACTTACAGGGCTATTTTGAGGGTGCAAATGAAGGTTTTTATAGATATAGGTTCTAAATGGTGACCAATGGAATGATTTATCCCCCAAAATGAATCTCCTCTATTCTATCTTTCCAACGAGCTATCATATGCCTAAAACGGATATCGTATGCAAAAGTTACGACACCAGGAAGTTGATGTACTAACTAACCCAAATGAGGCCCACATGACTTTTGGCATTTCATCTCCAAGGGTTAGGTTTTTGGATGTCTATGGTTTTTGGCATTCCTGTTTATTGTAAAAAGGCCTTCAAAGCCTCATTGTAATCATATTCTTGTGAATGCGAGTAGCCGTCACATCTCTTCTCAGAGATAATTTGCCACCATTCTATCGAGTCTTTCACTCTGTATTTTACAGTCTCTGTACATTTATTTCATTAATAGAAATCATGCATTACTGTATATCTGTGTTTATGGTTGCATATCTAATATATTCCTGTTATATTATTGAATATCTGTGATATATCTGTGCATTTCTTTAGTATATCTCCGATCTCATTTCATGTCAAAAATAATTCAAATCAATGGTATTAGAGCAGGCTGTTGTTGATCATTTGTTTAATGCATGTCCCCGACGAGGTCCGAGTATAGAAAGTTGGGTCTCGATATTGTATCTCTTGAGGAAAATCACTCTCTCACACCCAAGAAACTCTCAATGGTCGAAGAAAAGAAAAACTACGGAGAAGACGATCCTATCAATCTGTTGCTTGAGCAAACTCTCACGCGACAGAGGGACAAAATGATGGAGAATTTTTCACACATTCTTCAACACTTCCCGATAGCGTCAGATGCATCTTCATCAAGAGGCCACATTGGATGCACCTCACCCTTTAAGGTACAGGTCAATTTTGATATTCCTATATTTGAAGGTCAGATAGATGTGGATGTCTTAGATAAATGGTTAAATCTGTTAGAAGGTTATTTCTATGTTCACAATTTTTCCGACAGAGAAAATATCATCTCAACGCTCCTTAAGGCTCTCCCCCATGTCAAACATTGGTGGGAAACTTACTGGGAATAGATTTCCATAGAGGAGTCTGGAATATATGGGGCCGAGCACACTTGGGATTTTTTGTGGATGTAGTAAAGCAACAATATTACCTTGTTGGAAACTATGAGGACCAATACATGAGATGGACCACATTGAGGCAAGAGAGCGGCCAAGAATTTTCAGAGTTCACCAATACCTTCCATACCTTGTGCACCAAGCTCGGTATCAAAGACTTCGAACGACATTTGGTTCTGAAATAGCGTTGGGCTCTACATAAATACATCCAAACTTAAATGGAATTTCTGGACATCTCATCACTCGGTGCTCCCTATCGATATGTTGTTAAAATCGAGTAGAAATTTAAGCACCAGAACAAATGGGAGTTAGGGTCTGCAAATCCGCAACAACCAAAGTATAAAAAAGACATCCCTAAGAAACAGTCTCTCGAAAACCAGTGTAAGCCACAGAAAAAAAAGGGCAACGGGAAGACAAAGAAGGACACCGGAAAATGGTGTGATTTCCACAAAATCCATTGGCACAGCACCGATGAATGTCGCTCAAAATAGTCATTGGTGAACGAGATCAAAGACAATGAGTTGAACCTTGATTTAGAATCTGATTATGAAAATACTACTAAAGGATAGATCATTGACGTAGACCCCACTGCCATTGTCACGACCGCAACAATCCAACCAGAAGAACCAACAGATCCTGAAGAGGGGGAGTGTCTTTTTCATTCACAGATGTTTGTGAAGGGGACCCCACTACATTTTATTGTTGATAGTGAAATCCAGAAGAACCTCATCTCAGGAGAGGAGATCAAACAATTGGGATTGTCGACAACACCACACCTGTAGCCATACAACATCTGGTGGCTTCAACAACAACGAGATCTCAGTGTCATCCAACAGTGACGATTGTCATATGACATCCAACCCTTCAAGTATCAGGTATTATGTGATGTTGCCCCACTGGATTTTTGTGATGTTCTCTTCGGCCAACCATATATGTGGAGACGCCATGTTGTTTATGAGTGTCGACCCCATAGTGTCATTGTTACTTTGGGGGGATATCTCTATAGAATACCAGAGGTATTTCCAACTATTGTTCCACCTAAAGAGTGTCGCAAGGTAGTATCTCATACTTTAAAATTCATCTTTTCACAATCTGTTCAAAATGGGAACAGAAGGACACTGCAACCACTACACCCTTGCCCCGTGAACCTTCTATACAACAGAAGAAGGTCGACAAGTTTGCAACAAAATGAAAATATTCCTTCTGCACACCGTCCTCTCATGTAGCATGACTTGTTGAACAACCTCAACTTCAATAGGTTCATGACAGACTTCCAGAAACTAAGCAGCGCGACGTCTTGAGCAATACAAGAAACTCACCAAGATGCAGATTCAGCAATCACTTTTCCCTCTCCCCCGAGAACTTAATGCAATGGAGACCATTGCTTCCTAAGGAGGGAGGATTGATCCAGGTGGAAATCGATGGCCAACCACCTTTTTTGATTGGATCATAACAGTTTTCTGGTAATTTTGGCAATTTACTATTTTTAGCAGTTTTTAACTTCCGAGGTCATTTTGAGGGCCCAAATGAAGGTTTTTCACGATAGAGGTTTTTCATCTCCTAGGGTTAGGTTTTTGGATGTCTAGGGTTTTTGGAATTCCTATTTATTGTAAAAAGGCCTTATGAGCCTCATTGTAATTATGTTCTTGAGAATGCGAGTAGCCATCACATCTCTTCTCAGAGATAAGCTGGCACCATTCTATCGAGTCTTTCACTCTGTATTTTATAGACGATGTACATTTATTCCATTAATATAAATCGTGTATTACTATGTATCTGGTTTTATGGTTGCATCTCTGATATATTTATGTTATATTATTGAATATCCACGATATCTCTGTGCATTTCTTTATTATATCTCTGATCTCATTTCGTGCCAAAAATAATTTGGATTTGTGGTATCAGAGAAGGCTATTCTTGATCGTTTTTATAGTGCATGTCCCTGATGAGGTCCAAATATAGAAATTTGGGCCTTGAGCTTGTCTCTCTTGAGGAAAATCGCTCTCGCACACCCAAGAAACCCTCAATGGTGGAATAAAATAAAAATGATGGAGCAGATGATCTTATCAATTTGTTGCTTTAGCAAGCTCTCACATGACAGAGGGATGAAATGATGGAGAATTTTTCCCACATCCTTCAATGCCTCCCGATAGCGTTAGATGCATCTTCATCAAGCGACCACTTTGGAGGTACCTCGACCTTTAAGGTACAGGTCAATTTTGATATTCCTATATTTGAAGGTTAGATAGATGTGGATGCCCTAGATAAATGGTTAAATCTGTTAGAAGGTTATTTCTCTGTTCACAATTTTTCTGACAGAGAAAAGATCATCTTCACACTCCTTAAGGATCACCCCCATGTCAAACATTAGTGGGAAACTTACTAGGAACAAATTTCAATAAAGGAGTCTGGAATATATGGGGTCAAGCCCACTTGGGATCTTTTTGTGGATGCAGTAAAGGAACAATATTACCCTAGTTGTAACTATGAGGACCAGTACATGAGATGGACCACACTGTGGCAAGAGAGTGGCCAAGCAATTTCGGATTTCACCAATACCTTCCATACCTTGCACACGAAGCTCGGTATCAAAGACTCTGAATGACATTTGGTTCTGAAATATCGTGGGGCTCTACACAGATACATCCAAACTAAAATGGAATTCCTGGACATCTCATCACTCGATGCTGCCTATCGATATGCTATTAAAATTAGGAATAACTTCAAGCACCAGAACAAATGGGAGTTTGGGTCTGCAAATCCGCAACAACTAAAGTATGAAAAAGACAACCCTAACAAACAGTCTCCCAAAAACTAGTCCAAGCCATAAGAAAAGAAGGGCCACGGGAAGAAAAAGAAGGACACCAGAAAATGGTGTGATTTCCACAAAATTATCTAGCACAACACCGTTGAATTTCACTCAAAACATTCATTGGTGGACGATATCAAAGACAAGGAGATGAACCTTGATTCAGAATCTGATTCTTAAAATACTGGTAAAGGACAGATCATTGATGTAGACCCCACTGCTATTGTCATGACCGCAACAATTCAACCAGAAGAAACAACAAATCCTGAAGAGGGGGAGAGCCTTTTTCATTCACATATGTGGGTGTAGGGGACCCAACTGCATTTTATTGTTGATAGCAGAAGCCAGAAGAAACTCATCTCAGCAGAGGTCGTCAAACAGTTGGAATTGTCGACAACACCAAGCCCACAACCATACAACATCGGGTGGCTTCGGCAAGGACAAGATCTCTGTGTCAACCAACAGTGTCAATTGTCATACGGCATCCAACCCTTCAAGGATGAGGTATTATGTGATGTTTCCCCACTAGATGTCTGTGATGTTCTATTGGGCCAACCATATATGTGGAGACGCTATGTTGTTTATGAGTCTCGACCTCATAGTGTCATTGTTACTTTGGGGGGCCATATCTACATAATACCAGAGGTATTTCCAACTATTGTTCCACCTAAAAAGTGTCACAAGGTAGTATCTCATACTGCAAAATTTAGCATCTTCACAATTTGTTCAAAAGGGGAATAGAAGGACACCGCAACCACTACAGTATCGCCCCCTGGACCTTCTATCCAACATAAGTAGTTCAACAAGTTTGAAGAAAAGCACAAAGATTACTTCTACACATTGTCCTCTCATGTAGTTCAACTTGTTGAATAGCCTGAGTTTCAATAGGTTCATGACAGACTTCCAAAAACTAAGCAACGCAACGTCTCCAACAATACAAGCAACTCACCAAGATACAGATTCAGCAAACGCTTGTCCCTCTCCCCTGGGAACTCAACGCAATGGATACCATTTCTTCCTAAGGAGGGAGGATTGATCCAGGTGGATATCGGTGGCCACTCACCTTTTCCGACTAGCTCAGAATAGTTTTATGGCAATTTTGGCAATTTACTATTTCTAGCAGTTTTTAACTTCCAGGGCCATTTTGAGGACCCAACTGAAGGTTTTTTGAGATCAAGGTTCTTAGTGATATCCAAATTCCTAATTTATCCCTTATAATTAATATCCTCGATGATACCTTTTAAACGAGCTATCATACGCCTAAAACAAAGATCGTATGCAAAAGTTACGACCCCAGGAAGTTGATGTACTAACTTACCCAAACAGGGCCGACATGACTTTGGCGCTTCATCTCCTAGGGCTAGGGTTTTGGATGTCTGTGGTTTTTGGCATTTCTGTTTATTGTAAAAATACGTTCAGAGCTTCATTGTAATCATCTTCCTATGAATGAGACTATCCGTCACATCTCTTCTCAGAGATAAGCTGCCACCATTCTATCGAGTCTTTCACTCTGTATTCTATAGTCTCTGTACATTTATTTCATTAATAGAAATCGTGTATTACAATATATCTGTGTTTATGGTTGCAACTCTGATATATTTATGTTATATTATTGAATATATGCGATATATCTGTACATTTCTTTATTATATCTCTGATCTCATTTCGTGTCGAAAATAATTCGGATCAGTGGTATTAAAGTAGGTTGTTCTTTATCGTTTTTTTAGTGCATGTCCCTGACGAGGTCTGAGTATAGAAAGTGGGGTCTCAAGCTTGTCTCTCTTGAGGAAAATCACTCTCTCACACCCAAGAAATCCTCAATGTCAAAAGTAATGAAAAACGATGGATCAAACGATCCTATCAATCTGTTGCTTGAGCAAGGTCTCATGTGATAGAGGGACAAAATGATGGAGAATTTTTCCCACATCCTTCAATGCCTCCCGATATCGTCAGGAACATCTTCATCAAGCGGCCACTTTGGAGGCACCTCACCCTTTAAGGTACATGTCAATTTTGATATTCCTATATTTGAAGGTCAGATAGATGCGAATTCCCTAGATAAATGGTTAAATATGTTAGAAGGTTATTTCTCAGTTCACAATTTTTCCAACAGAGAAAAGATCATCTTTGCGGTCCTTAAGGCTCTCCCCCATGTCAAACATTGGTGGGAAACTTACTGGGAACAAACTTCCATAGAGGATTCCATAATATATGGGGTCGATCCCACTTGGGATTTTTTTGTGGATGCGGTAAAGGAACAATATTACCTTGTTGGCAAATATGAGGACCAGTACATGATATGGACCATACTATGGCAAGAGAGGGGAAAAGTAGTTCCAGATTTCACCAATACCTTCCATACCTTGCGCACCAAGCTCAGTATCAAATACTCCGAATGACATTTGGTTCTGAAATACCATGGGGCTCTACACAGATACATCCAAACTAAAATGGAATTTTTTGACATCTCATCACTCAGTGTTGCCTATTGATATGATCTTAAAGTCGAGCAGAAATTTAAGTACCAGAACAAGCGGGAGATTGGGTCTGCAAATCCACAACAACCAAAGTATGACAAAGACAACCCTAACAAAGAGTCTCCTGAAAACCAATCCAAGCCACAAGAAAAGAAGGGCCATGGGAAGACAAAGAAGGACATCGGAAAATGGTGTGATTTTCACAAAATCCCCTGGCACAACATCGATGAATGTCACTCAAAAGAGTCATTGGTGCCAGAGATCAAAGAAAAGGAGCTGAACCCCGATTCAGAATCTGATTTTGAAAATACTGGTAAAGGACATATCATTGATGCATACCCCACTACTATTGTCGCAACCACAACAATTCAACCAGAAGAACCAACAAATCATGAAGAGGGGGAGTGCCTTTTTCATTCACAGATGTGGGTGAAGGGGACCCCACTTCATTTTATTGCTGATAGAAGAAGCCAGAAGAACCTCATCTCAGCAGAGGTCGTCAAATAGCTGGGATTGTCGACAACACCACACCCACAGCCATACAACATCGGGTGGCTTCGGCAAGGATGATATCTCCATGTCAGCCAACAGTGTCGATTGTCATATGACATCCAACCCTTCAAGGATGAGGTATTATGTGATGTTTCCCCACTGGATGTCTGTGATGTTCTCTTGGGAAAACCATATATGTGGAGACGCCATGTTATTTATGAGTATTGACCCTGTAGTGTCATTGTTACTTTGGGAGGACATCTCTACAGAATACCAGAGGTATTTCCAACTTGTTATCACCCTATAAGTTATAGGATCAACTGGTGACTGAGATATTATCTGTCTCTAGTGTTTTTGTTGACAAATGATTTTTCATTCTGCAAATAATTTGGAAAAGAAAAAGAAAGAAAAGAAAAAGAAAAAGAAAAAAGAGAAAAAGAAAAGAAAAAGGAAAAAGAAAAAGAGAAAAGAAAAAGAAAAAGAAAAGAAAGGGAAAGAAAAAGAGGGCATAAAAGAATTTCAACAAATTCCCCATGCAATAATAGTAACTTGGTCCATACCTTTCAAGCATGGCCAAGTTCTTTTTAAATTTGATGTTGATAGGGTAGTGAATGAATTTGGCTAAACAGTTTAATCTTAGCCAAAGTGTCTAGGTGAGATTAGTGAATAAATCTGGCCAGACTGTCTAATCTTGGTGAGCTAGCCCCCAGGGTAGAATAAATTCTTAAACCAACAGTCTAATCTAGGTTAAGAGTCATGGGAAGCTAGGTTAGAACGTAGGATAGTTTCTGTGTTGCTTCATTTCAATAAGAACTAGTTTGATGTAAGTGTTGCACCATGTTTTCAGGTGCTTAAAAAGATCATTTGCCTAACCCCTTGGTGGTGTCTACTTGGAAAACCTTGGAAAAACCCCATAAAAAGCATTTATCCTAAGTTTTTCCCCAGTGCATGTGTTTTTCGCCCCCCACTTAAGCCACTTGCACATATCAATGGTCCCAAACGCGGCGCCTAGATCTATAGTGGATAGAGCATTCCAGACCCCCCCGACCATTTTGCTTTTAACCGGGGGGGTCCGGAATCGATGTTAAGGCTCGCACGCATCTTGACGACGTAGGATTGAGCACTCAAATCTACGGTCAGCGTTGGATTCCAAACCCCCCCATCCGTTCTGCCTTTAATGGAGGGGGGGGTCCAGAATGAGTGATAAACAGAGCACAGAGATCTGCGGCTCAAAAACAGGCGCACATATCAACAACCCAAAATGAATTTTGGACCCCTCAGATGATTTTATTTTAACCGAAGGGGGGGGGGATCTGGAATGGAATATTCCCTCTGGCGGGCCCCTCTTTGTACGTGGCATCATTTTAGTGGCCCCGAGTTCCATCACCGACTACTGTCTGACTTACCATCGTCACCATTGGACGTCACCTTCCACTTTCTTGAGTTAGTCGCATCCCATAACTGTTGTCAGTCCCTACCCCCTTTCGCTCGTGGCAAGCCCCTTATTATAAATTTTACCTCCAATCGATAGCCTCCACGTCACCCATCCATATCCCTCAGCCACCGTCACCCGCCATCTCATCCTCAAGTGATCCGTTGGCCATTTATTACTGGATAACCTATCCGTTATCCAGCTGACCTGTCTCCCACGCCCAACCGACCCCCGTTTAAATGAAACTACCATTATTCCTCTTTCTTTCTCTATTCACCCATTACACCAGAGAAATTCACCGCCTACTCCTCCATTACTATCTGTTTTCCTCATCCACAGTCAGTCGCCCCACTAACGTTGTGTTTTATTGCAGGTACTGTTGCAGAGATGGCGCCAAAATCCAAACAAGTAGAAGGAGAGGAGAATATGTTTCTTCCACCTCCTGTCGACCTGGACAAGATCCCACTGGTCGACAAAGACCGACTAATCATAGATACCAAATGCGATTTCTATTTCTCATACCTCCAGTCATGGATCAGGGAAGTTTTCCTGGACCAGAGTGATGAAATTGGACTCTGGGAGTCCAATTTACCCCTCTACCTCTCTCCCCAAATCCACCATTTTCCCGAGTTCACTCTTAAGTTTCAAGCCCACTATATCCCAGAACAAAGAGCCGTCACCTCCTCATCCATAGAAATCATGTCTCTCATCATGCCCGAATCCATAGACCAGATGATGCAAATCCCCCAAGCCGACTCTGCATCTCCCTTCAACCTGGAAATTCTCACTGAATTGTACCGGAAAATGACCTTCCCCCAAAGAGCTCAAATATTCGAGCTTTTCCTTCCCCCATTCGCTCAATTTCCTTCCACAAATCCTCCTTACCCGTCTTCCATGTTCTCCACTAAGAAAAACCAAGTCATCTCATCCCTTTGTGCTTTGTTAGGATATTATTCTGATCAGTGGGTAGATGAACCCATTCTGGGTTTTCTATCCATTTTCTCTACTGATGAAAAGCCCACCACCCAGTTTGATTTCAGCACATTCTTGGCGGACAATATTCACGAACAGTTTGTGAATTTTGGCACAGAAGGCATGTTCAGATACTCATCAATACTAGCATACTTGTTGGTCTTCTTCCAGGAAGATAAGTTTGGCTTTTCCATGCAGAATATGGATGGAGATGGTAGACCTCAGGCTGTCACAACATGGACCTCCTTGCTCAAGCACAACTCCACAGAGTACAGCTTCAAGGATTTCATCGATCAGTTCTATCACCCCATGGTCAGTATGGTAAGCGGCAGGCCCGAGCCTCAGATAAATGATGAAGTCCGGAGGATCCTACACCTCTCGGATAACACAAAGACAGGTGATTGGTATTTATACCAGGATTACACTGAGATCAGAGTATACGGGTGTGAGTTGGCACTGTATAAGCTGCCCAAGTATCTGCCTATCAGGATTTTTGCTTTGGAATACATAAGGTATATTATAAATTCCGATGACATCCACTTTGTGTCATTGAAGAAAAAGAAGCAACTTAGAATCAAGGGGCAGATTGGCTCTTTCATCTGCAACAATCGTGGCACCGGGCAAGAAGCAGACAGGATGCTGAGGGAGATGAATTTCGCCATGAGTTTCCCATGGAATTATGATCCATGTGGGATCATCTCAGAGATGAGGGTGAAGAACAAAAATATCCCGTATGTTCATATGTCCAGGCCCGAAGTTGAGAAGTATGCAAATCAGACAACCTGGGAGCCTGACACATTGATCGAAGTAGAACAGCAGGATCCCCCGGCCACTGTGTCACAAACGACTACTCCACAGGTTCCTAAAGAGAAGAGGCCGAGGCAGGATTTATCTTTGCCTGTCACTGAGGTATCTTCCGAGGAATTCCAGCTGCATACTAAGAGGCCTAAGACTTCGTCAGTCCCTAGCCCGACCGAGGAAAAAGAAGCCCTATCTACCACAGTGACCAAGTCTGTTATTCCACCCTTCGGTTCGAGACTCCATAAGGTCATTACCCCAGCATTGCTGAAGAAATCCATAGACTCCCCATTGGACACTCAGCCAGGCAAGGTAGGACCCAAGCTGAGCATTTTTGAAAAGTACGAGCTGATCAAGAAAAAGAACCAGTCCCTTACCAGCAGTACTTGTGCTCAGTTTTTGAAGCAGACGTCGACTGCACAGCATAGGCTACTGTCTGCATTTGACACAGAAAAGGGCAGAATGCCCATGGCCTTCAAACAGGCACAGGTACCAGAACCCAAGACGATCACTGATTATAAAAGGGCCACCTTCTAATTCCAGACGAAGAACATGCATCCGGCCGATCAAATGGATCTGCACAAGCAGACAGGGGAAATGGTCTTCTACACACTGGCACATGCTTCTACTTCTGCTTCAAAATTATAAGTGTCCCTGAACAATGTTCAGACACAGCTCAAGATGGAGAAGATTTCATCCGTTACAAAAGACAATAGGATCAAAACTTTAGAGGAGCTGGTCCTCAAGATTGGTTATGATCCTTCGAACGTCAAAGCAGCGGAGGAAATGATAAAGAAGAAAAATGATGACATAGACTCCTTGTGAAAACAACTGAAACTCCCGCCCACAGAGGATTCACAGGCGAAGGAGATAGCAGAGAAAGAAGGAGAGAAAGATGAGATGCTAAGGATGCTCATGGAGTAGAATGCGCAGCTTAAAGAAATGGAAGCTAAGATGGAAAAGATGTTAAAAGAGAAAGAGAAAATGAATCCAATGGAAATCATTCCATTGAGTGCCATCCCAATTTCAAGAGAAAGCACAACATCAGTGACAGAAGTCCCATCCACGACTCCATTGACATCACAAGAGAAGACAACGGACATGGCTAAATCCATGGAAAAGATGAACCTGCAGGAGACAGAGATTAGCAGGCTTAAAAAGGAAGTTGAGAACCTTTAGGAACTCAAAATTTCCTTCCAGACCAGCCTCTCCAAGGAAAAACAGATGACAGAGCATCTGAAGCAGGAGTTACAACAGCTCCGGAAGCAAACAGTGGCAAGAAAGACTTTGGCCGAGGTTAAAGAGAATGTATGGACAGACATCACTAAGTCCATGAATGAAATATGGCCAATGATCCAGATCATGTTCGAGCAGAATGAGTTGGTGCTGAGAAGAAAACAAGCCATTGAAAATATCATAGTAGAATTGGGAGACATGCCAGCATAGGCAAACGAGATCATCAAGTTCCTCAATTCTAAGACCAGGGAAGAGCTGGAAGAACTGAAGATTGAAGACAGAACAGAGACCATCCTTGAGGTCAAAAGAGTTTTGACCAAGAGAGGATTAATGCTTCAGCTGGAAGAAAAGGTTCAGGCCATGGAGCTAGGGGTACAAAGATTCTTTAGCAATATTGAATCTCTTTAGAAGAAAGGTCTTCCTGGTCTGAAGGTAATCAATGATAAATTGATGACTCTTCCAGACTACAAGAAGAGATTAGCCGAAGTGGCTAAGGATAGTTCAAAGTTTGCAGGCATACAAGCGAGCATCACCGGCAAGGCAGTCCTGGATGCCCTTCAGTGGGGCATCAACATCCAACATGAGATTTGATACATATTCCTCACCAAGACTACATTTTCCAAGTATACAGAAATGGACGAAGTGTATCGAAGACTGCTCAAATTCAACATGCCCAGTCATCTCAGATGGGAGGAGCTTTGTGATCTGATCGATTAGCAGATGAGTTGTCCTGGTCCAGTCAGCTGTCCAGTCAGATGAAGTCGTGCAGAAGCTTCATCAACGGCCCACCCAGAAATCAGCGTACAGTTACAACACATCATCAAGCAGTTCCTAGATTTAGGAATTTTGTTAAGTTAGTTAGGCTAAAAATAGATTTAGCATGTCCTGGTCATTAATGACAAGATATTTGTAATTTGAGTTATAAATACTTCACCTTTCAAAGTATTGAGAGTTGTTGATCTTCACACCCTAATTCTATCAGACTGTAATCTTTTTGAATAGATCTTCCACTAATAAAAAGGAGGCACTTTACAGGATTTTTGCGTGTATTCACTGGTGATGTTTTTCTCTCTAAGTTGAATGTATTTCTCACTTTGTTATCATATTGTTTTCTACATATAATCTTTAAGAATAACGAATGTTGCAGGATTTATCTCGTATACCCTGTTTCTGACTCGAAAGATTTTTAGTGTTTATCTTCTGGTGTTTTCAATAAAGAAATTCTTAACTGCTTCTTTGTTGAAATTATCTTTCTCATCTTTTCTTCTGTTCATCATTTAAGCTACTCAAAGATCCAGTGATTATATTATCTCGCCCTGTGAAAGTTTTTCCTTTTACTTTTCTGGTTTGTATTTCATATTTTATTAAACATAGACCCCATAGCCCAATGGATGTGTAGACTGTCTCAACAAATTCGATAAAACACTTTGACAACGAAAGCCGACCTATTTCTTTACCTAGCCTAATATTTGAAATTTGAAACATAGCTAAATCTAATAGAGAGATCCCTCTCTGAAGTTGGAAGGGCTAGATCCCATCTTCAAAAGTGGTTGGATAAAGTTACCTTAGTAGATTTCTTCTGTTGTCAACCTCTAGGAAATTTACCAAGTGCTAACATAGTGGTGACTCCACTGGGGACCGAACATAAAAATTTATTTTCACGTTTTCTTTCCCCTAAAAAGAAAGTTTGTTCCTAGATATTGCAAATTTGAGAAGAAAGTAATGTTTAGAGGTTGATAAGATTTGTACATATTATTTTTGGACTCATAAAACTAAAAAATACATATAAAAATCAAAAACAAATCTGGCTCCTAAGAAGGTTTATACTCGATCTCATCCAGACCCAGAACCTGCAATAGTGACAGATAACCCAGAACAGTTACTCAGAAAAAAGACTGTGGCTGAAAGATCAGTGAGTTATACTCCCTTACATAAGTCCTTTTATTTCTTAGGGGAACCCATTACCTTGCAAAACCTTGACCTTGACACCTTTTCACAACAAAGCCTGGTTAGAACATGGTCTGATAGTTTTGTGACTGGAATCATTTTCGACCCAACCGTTTTGCAACCCCGAACCCCTGAAGTTCTATCTCCCACTGCGAAACCACAAATCACTGCCTCAGTACTATCCAACCCTTCCTCGTCCTCGTCATCAGTTACTACCTCACTGATAATCCAGTCTGTTATCCTACCTCCTCCAACCATCATGGCAGCTCGATATGCTCCCTTGGTTTTGACTCCACCTCTTCATGCCATGCCCCAGGACTACCAAATGACACTTCTGCAGTTCGATGCAACATGACCTATGAGCGCACAACAACATGTAGATAAAATGAATGATTATTATGATCTGCATGAAGTAGATGAAGTTGACGTTCAAATGAGATTGTTTGCCCAAAGTTTGACAGGTGACGCTAAAAAATGGTACAAAGGGTTGTGCGTCGCCTCAGTCCTTGACCTTACCGCATTCCAAAGGAGTTTTCTAGACAGATGGGAGGTAAAGAAAAACCCTCTCCAAATATTGTTGGAATACAAAAGTATTAAAAGGAATCAAGGTGAGACAGTGCAAGATTACTGTACTCGTTTCAATAACCTGTACAATGCAATCCCAACTGAAATCAAACCTCCACAGGGTTTGGCCTTGATAAAATTCCCTGATGGCTTTGACGCTGACATGTCATGCCAACTAAGGGAAATAAATTCTACCACCCTGGAAGACATGCAGAAAAGTGAAATAAGTTTTGAAGCCAATTTGTTGGCAAAAAGGGCACGTCAGAGGTCAGAGAGGAGAGTCACAATTAAAGAAGAACCTTCCACATCAACCTCTAGCTCCAAATTATATTCTTTGGCTAGAGCAGTGGAAAGAATGATGTAAATACTTACTGTGTCGGACAGAAATCCTCCAAGAGAAAACCCTCCAGCTCCTCAGGTTCGGAATCCTAACTTCAGGAGAAATCCTCCTCAAATCAGACAGAGAGATCCTAGGGATAAAAGAGAGCAGAGAGGTCTAGATCAGCAGATCATACCTCCTCTACAAGAAAATTATGCTGATGAAGGGGAGGAAGTGATTGAGGAATTGGAGGATACCCACATAAATCTCATGGGCATTCATGATAACGAAGCTATTTTCCTTACCCAAGAAGAGAAAGAAATTTTCCTTCCCAATAAAATGAAGGCAAGTGAAGAAGCCGAGGATGCAGAACAACAAGCATTTGAAAATTCCATTTTGGAGGTACACCAACAATATAACTTGTGGAGTAAAAATACAGAAGGGAGTTCCCCAAAAAAGACGATTGAAATAAAGAAGGTGACCGAAACCAAGAAGACCTATGAGCCATCTGCCGAGAAGATTCCTGAGAAGAGTACTGCTGAAGCTCCTGAGAAGAAAAACCTTACTATTCTGAAAAGATTGTCACAGCCCGAGGTTTCACCTGTTGACCCACCAAGTACTTATGGCCAGAAGAGCATGGTGGACAAACCAGAATTGATGAGACAAGGCAGAACTCCTACATCCTTTAGCCTTGAGGGGGAATTATCCAAAGTGAAAATTCCCATCCCACTTTCAGAGTTGATGAACAAAGATGTTTATCATTCACAGGTGATGAAAGAACTGACCATTGAACCTAACATAGGCACAAAGGCCTTAACCATCAGATCAACTAATCATTCAGATACTGTAAACCTTACTAATGATCAACCTGAACTTCTATTCGGACCTAAAGTAGATGGTCGAGATGATACTGGTGAGGTCGCTCTTTTTTACATCAGTCTCAACATACATGACCTAATCTTGCATAACGCTATGCTGGATTCGGGGGCTTCCCACAATCTGATGCCTAAAGAAATAATGGAAAAATTGGGACTGGAGGTCACCAGACCTTACAAGGATTTACACTCTTTCGACTCCAATAAAGTCAGATGTATTGGTTTGATCAAGGACCTATGCATCACCTTGGTTCAGATTCCTGCGAAGAGCATGGTAATGGATGTGGTAGTTGCAAACATCCCTCCAAAATATGTTATGTTGCTATCCCGGTCTTGGGGGGCTAGGTTGAGAGGAAACCTGCAGCTAGATATGTCTTATGCCACCATCCCAGTCTTCGGGCAACAAAGAAGGCTATACAGAGAAACGTTGATGAAATACATGGTCAGTAGCCAAGAAAAACCACACAACTATCCTCTTTACTCTGTGCATTCTGACTTGGATTCTTTTATATTGTACAATGATGGTGACACGGGAGAACAAGATACTCAGCTGGGAGAAGATACATCTAGTCAAGATGAAGGCCAAGAAACCATTGAGGTAGCAAGGATGAAAAACGTGATAACTGAAGAATTACCGGCAGATTTCTGGAGCATGGATTTTGATGGAGCGGTAAGAAAAGAAGGAGCTGGAGCAAGAGTCTGGCTGCATAATCACATAAACAGGTATTTAGAAAACCATTCTTACAAGTTAAATTTCCAATGCACTAACAATATTGCCGAGTATGAAGCCTTGATGCTCGGTCTGAAGCTTTTGAAAAGAGTTGGTGCTAAACAGATTATGGTAAGAGGCGACTCTGAGTTGATTATCAAGCAAATCAAAGGTGAGTACGCTGCCAAACACCCACGTCTTAGAGCTTAAAGGAATTCTATTCTTGATGCCCTTATATGTTTCACTGAAGTTGACTTGCAGGTAATGCCGAGGGGACAAAACATTCTTGCAGACGGATTGGCTACGTCAGCAGCCACATGTAAGATTCATTTCCGCCCGACTCACCCATACACTGTGGAGGTGAAATGCAGACCAATTGTTCCCAATAATATCAGGTACTGGCAAGTGTTTGGTAATGATGACCAAATCGAAGACTTTCTGCAGTGCAAAAACGATTTTGAATGTACAAATATAGATTTAGAGAATGAAGATGAAAATGTAAATAGATCTGATTTTGAAATTGATAGTGTAAATAACGTAGATTCAGGAGAATTAGGCGATGACGAAATGGATGCCGATGTTTTACATTTGAAAAGCAATGTTTTTCCTATGGGTCTAGTTCCTTTAGAGGACTTGTTTGATTTTAACGACGTAGCCAAAAAACCCAAAATTGAAGCACATGGACAAGAGGTAGAAGACTGTAATATAGGGACTGAAGAGAAACCCAGGATAGTCAAACTGTCTAAATCATTACCCCCGGAACAAAAACTCAAATACATTGAAATGTTCAAAGAATATTCGAATGTCTTTGCCTAGGGTTATGAGGATTTGAAGGCTTATGATACCAACATCATACAACACAGGATTCCAATAAAGGAAGACCAAAAACCATTCAAACAGAAACTTAGGAGGATAAATCCCAAGTTGCTCCCTCTGATAGAAAAGGAAATCAAAAAAATGTACGATGCCAAAATCATAGTCCCGTTGCGCTTTTCCAAATGGGTCTCTAATTTGGTCCCTACACATAAGAAATCTGGGGAAATCAGAATTTGCATAGATTTCCGAAATATGAATAAGGTCTCCCTGAAGGACAATTACCCCTTTCCTAAAATGGACCACATCCTGCAAAGGGTGGTAGGATCCAGTCAGATATCTTTACTGGATGGTTTCCCGGGTTACAATCAGGTCCTAGTTCACCCGGATGACCAAGACAAAACCGCTTTCACCACACCCTGGGCCACTTTCATGTATGTGAAAATGCCTTTTGGTCTGATGAACGTAGGAGCCACTTTCCAGAGAGCGATGGATATCGCCTTCGTGGAAGAATCGGGTAAGTTCATTGTCGTCTACTTAGATGATGTAACTGTGTTTTCCCAATCTAATGACGAACACCTGCGACACCTCAGACGAGTCTTTGAGAAATGTAGAAGGTTTTGGATTTCTTTAAATCCGAAGAAAATCCTTTTTGGGCTAGAGGAAGGCAAACTGCTAGGACACATCATCTCCAAGGATGGAATCAAAATAGACCCCAGAAGAATCGAGGCCATACAAAAATTAGAACACCCAAGAAACCTTAAAGAACTACAATCTTTCATCGGGAGAATAAACTTTCTATGAAGATTCATTCCCAATCTGGCTGAGCTCCTTAGAAACATTACACATATTCTAAAAAAGGATTTGAAAATAAAATGGGACTCTGAGTCCAGACAGTCTTTCAAACAAGTCAAACGAGCACTCACAAAAGCTCTGGTTTTGATCAGTCTTGATTTTACTAAGGATTTCTATCTTTTCTCTTTCGTTACCGAACATACTATAGTAGTGGTCTTACTACAAAAGAGAAGTGAAGGGTATGAAAAACCCATAGCTTTCTTTAGTAAAGCGTTAAGAGACGCTACTCTGAATTACAAGATAATTGAGAAACAAGTTTTTGCCTTGGTGAAAGCTATAAAAGATTTTAGGGTCTACATTCTTCATTCTCATACCATTGCATATGTTTCGAATGCGGTAGTAAAAGACATTTTGACCCAGGACAACCCTAATGGAAGGAGGGGAAAATGGTTTGCTGTGATTTTAGAATACGATATAGAAATTAAGCCTACAAAACTAGTCAAGGGTCAAGGCCTAGAAAAATTAATGGCTGAATCAAATTTCCATGCTCTTGACATTAAATTTTTAGCTGCAGCAGATGAACAGGGCGAGATGGCGACTCCAAGTGTGAGAGAGGTATTTCTCAACTCTCCATGGTACGCAGACCTTATATTCGTTTTGAAAAATTTACAAGCTCCCCCTGGTTTGACTAAGACTAAAGCTAGATTTTTAAAGTTGAAAGCATTAAAATTCTGTATTCTAGAAGGCAATTTGTATTGGAAAGATCCGAAAAGCATTTTGTTAAATTTTTTATTGAAAGATGAAGCTAAAAAAGTGTTACAAGAGTTTCATGCAGGAGAATGTGGTGGCCATATGAACTGGAAGGTCACAGCCAACAAAATACTCAGAGTTGGATTCTATTGGCCCACCCTATTCGCTGATGTACATCATAAAGTGACTGCATGTCATCAATGTTAGCTGTTTGAAGGCAAAAGGAAAATCCTTCCCCTCCCCCTAAAACTGATCTCAGTTGAAACCCCTTTCCAGCAATGGGGACTGGACTTCATCCGAGAAATACACCCCCCTTCTTCAGACCAACACAGGTGGATTGTCACTGCCACCGATTATTTTACCAAATGGATCGAAGCAGTACCAAGCAGGCAAGCCACTGACTCTGTTATTATCAAATTCCTTGAAAATAATATCTTGTCTCACTTTGGATGTCCTAGAAATATTATAACTGATAATGCGGTTGCTTTTCGGTCGAAGAAGCTCATAGATTTATGCAACCAATATCACATTGGTTTGGGGCATTCCACAGCCTACCACCCTCAGGGGAATGGGCTGGCGGAATCTTCAAACAAAACCTTGGTAAATATCATCAAGAAAACATTGCAGGAAAACAAGAAATCATGGCACAACAAGTTGGTGTTTGCGTTATGGGATGACATACTGACCACCAAGAGGTCAATTGGTGTGTCACCATACCAGTTGGTCTATGGCACAGAAGCAGTTATCCCCACTTCCTTAGGAGTCCCTGTCTTGAAGTTGCTTCAAGATGTACAAGCCGAGCCAAATGACTCACAGAGAAGGATCAACTAGATGATCCATTTGCAGCAATCTAGGGAAGACGCTTTCAAGAAGAATCAAGTAATCCAAGAAAGCATCAAAAAGATTTTTGACAAAAGAACCAAGGAGGACTATTTTGAACTCATAGATTTGGTGCTGAGATGGGACGCCAAAAATGAAGACAAGGGAAAACATGGAAAATTTGACAGTCTATGGAGAGGACAGTCTATGGAGAGGACCATACATGATCCAAGATTTCAGGGGAAACAATGCTTTCTTGCTAAACAACGCTGACGGGACAGATCTGCCAGAAGGACCTATAAATGGCAGAATGCTGAAACATTATGTGCCACCTCAATAGAGACTCAAGTTTTCACTCTCCATTGTACATACAATTTTTATTTTTTATTTTCCACCTGCATTTTCTGAGTGAAGAACATTATTCAGTTGGTTGAAGCCCGAAGAGAAGGCCCTAAGCTGCTGACCACTGTTTTTCCAATTTTGTGAGAATAAAACCAACGAAGGCTACTAGGCAAAAATTTTCAGAATGACGGGAACCAAGATTCTTGGCACTTCACAGGGCAAGTACCATGCCTAGGTGGAGCCGTTGTTATCACCCTATAAGTTATAGGATCAACTGGTGACTAGGATATTATCTGTCTCTAGTGTTTTTGTTGACAAATGATTTTTCATTCTGCAAATAATTTGGAAAAGAAAAAGAAAGAAAAGAAAAAGAAAAAGAAAAAAGAGAAAAAGAAAAAAAAAAGGAAAAAGAAAAAGAGAAAAGAAAAATAAAAAGAAAAGAAAGGGAAAGAAAAAGAGGGCATAAAAGAATTTCAACAAAAGCCCCATGCAATAATAGTAACTTGTTTCATACCTTTCAAGCATGGCCAAGTTCTTTTTAAATTTGATGTTGATAGGGTAGTGAATGAATTTGGCTAAACAGTTTAATATTAGCCAAAGTGCCTAGGTGAGATTAGTGAATAAATTTGGCCAGACTGTCTAATATTGGTCAAATAGCCCCCAGGGTAGAATAAATTCTTAACCCAATAGTCTAATCTGGGTTAACAGTCATAGGAAGCTAGGTTAGAATGTAGGATAGTTGCTTTTTTGCTTCATTTCAATAAGAACCAGTTTGATGTAAGTGTTGCACCATGTTTTCAAGTGCTTAAAAAGATCGTTTGCCTAACCCCTTGGTGGTGTCTACTTGGAAAACCTTGGAAAAAACTCATGAAAAGAATCTATCCTAAGTTTTTCCCCAGTGCATGTGTTTTCCTCCCCCAACTTAATCCCCTTGCACATATCAATGGTCCTGAACGCGGCGCCCAGATCTACGGTGGACAGAGAATTCCGAACCCCCCCGACTGTTCTGCTTTTAACCAGGGGGGGTCCGGAATCGATGATAAGGCTCGCGCGCATCTGGACGGCTTAGGATTGAGCGCTCAAATCTATGGTCAGTGTTGGATTCCGGACCCCCCCCCATCCGTTTTGCCTTTAATGGAGGGGGGGGGGGTCTGGAATGAGTGATAAACAGAGCGCAGAGATCTGCAGCTCAGAAACAGGCATGCAATCAACAACCCAAAATGAATTTCAGACCCCCCTGGATGATCTGCTTTTAACCAAAGGGGGGGGGTCCAGAATGGAATCTTCCCTCTGGCGGGCACCTCTTTGTACGTGGAATCATTTTAGTGGCCCTGTGTTCCATCACTGACTGTTGTCTAGTTTACCATCATCACCATCAGACGTCACCTTCCACTTTCCCGAGTTAGTCACGTCCCATAACTGCTGTCAGTCCCTACCCCCTTTCTCTTGTGGCAAGCCCCTTATTATAACTTTTACCTCCAATCGATAGCCTCGACATCACCCATCCGTATCCCTCAACCACCGTCACTTGCCATCTCATCCTCAAGTGATCCGTTGGCCATTTATTACTGGATAACCTATCCGTTATCCAGCTGACCTGTCTCCCGCACCCAACCGACCCCCGTTTAAATAAAACTACTGTTATTCCTCTTGCTTTCGCTATTCACCCATTGCACCAGAGAAATTCACCCCCTACTCCACAATTACTTTCCGTTGTCCTCATCCATAGTCATTCGCCCCGCTAACATTGTGTTTTATTGCAGGTATTGTTGTAGAGATGGCGACAAAATCCAAACAAACAGAAGGAGAGGAGAATCTATTTCTTCCACCTCCTGTCGACCTGGACAAGATCCCAATGGTCGACAAAGACCAATTAATAGCAGATACCAAATGCGATTTCAATTTCTCAAACCTCCAGTAGTGGCTCAGGGAAGTTTTTTTGGACCAGAGTGATGAAATTGGACTTTGGGAGTCCAATTTACCCCTCTACCTCTTTCCCCAAATCCACCATTTTCCCTAGTTCGCTCTTAAGTGTCAAGCCCACTATATCCCAAAACAAAGAGCTGTCATCTCCTCATCCAGAGAAATCCTGTTTCTCATCACGCTCAAATCCATAGACCAGATGATGCAAATCCCCCGAGCCGACTCTATGTCTCCCTTCAACCTAGAAATTCTCACTGAATTGTACCAGAAAATGACCTTCCCCCAAAGAGCTCAAATATTCGAGCTTTTCCTTCCCCCATCCGCTCAATTTTCTTCCACAAATCCTCCTTACATGTCTTCCATGTTCTCCACTAAGGGAAACCAGGTCATCTCATCCCTTTGTGCTTTGTTAGGATATTATTCTGATCAGTGGGTAGACGAACCCATTCTGGGTTTTCTATCCATTTTCTCTACTGATGAAAATCCCACCACCCAGTTTGATTTCAGCACATTCTTGGCGGACAATATTCACGAACAGTTCATGAATTTTGGCACAGAAGGCATGTTCAGATACTCATCAGTACTACCATACTTGTTCGTCTTCTTCCAGGCAGATAAGTTTGGCTTTTCCATGCAGAATATGGATGGAGATGGTAGACCTCAGGTCGTCACAGCGTGGACCGCCTTGCTCAAACACAACTCCATAGAGTACATCTTCAAGGAGTTCATCGATCAGTTATACCACCTCGTGGTCAGTATGCTAGGCGGCAGGCCCGAGCCTCAGATAAACGATGAATTCCATAGGATCCTGCACCTCTTGGATAACACAAAGACAAGTGATTGGTATTTATACCATGATTACACCGAGATCAGAGTATACAGGTGCGAGTTGGCACCGTATAAGCTGCCCAAGTATCTTCCTGTCAGGATTTTTTCTTTGGAATACATAAGGCAGATTATAAATTTCGATGACATCCACTTTGTGTCATTGAAGAAAAAGTAACAGCTTAGAATCAAGGGGCAGATTGGCTCTTTCATCTGCAACAATCGTGGCACCGAGCAAGAAGTAGACATAATGCTGAGGGAGATGAAGTTCACCATGATTTTCCCATGGCATTATGATCCATGTGGGATCATCTCAGAGATGAGGGTGAAGAAAAAAAATATCCCTTATGTTCATATGTCGAGGCCCGAAGTTGAGAAGTATGCAAATCAGACAACCTGGGAGCCTGACACATAGATCGAAGTAGAACAGCAGGATCCCCTGACCACTGTGTCACAAACGACTACTCCACAGGTTCCTAAAGAGAAGAGGCCGAGGCAGGATTTATCTCCACCTGTCACTGAGGTATCTTTCGAGGAATTCCAGCTGCATACTAAGAGGCCTAAGACTTCGTTATTCCCTAGCCCGACCGGGGAAAAAGAAGCCCCGTCTACCATAGTGACCAAGTCTGTTATTCCACCCTTCGATTCAAGCATCCATAAGGTCATTACCCCAGCATTGCCGAAGAAATCCACAGACTCCCCATTGGACACTCAGCCAGGCAAGGTAGGACCCAAGCTGAGCATTTTTGAAAAGTATGCGCTGATCAAGAAAAAGAACCAGTCCCTTACCAGCAGTACTTGTGCTCAGTTTTTGAAGCATACGTCGACTGCACAGCATAGGCTACTGTCTGAATTTGACACAAAAAAGGGCAGAATGCACATGGCCTTCCTCCAGGCACAGGTACCAGACCCCAAGACGATCACTGATTATAAAAGGGCCACCTTCGAATTCCAGATGAAGGACGTGCATCTGGCCGATCAAATGGATCTGCACAAGTAGACAAGGGAAATGGTCTTCTACACACTGGCACATTCTTCTACTGCTACTTCAAAATTAAAGGTGTCCCTGAACAATGTTCAGACACAGCTCAAGATGGAGAAGATTTCAGCCTTTGCAAAAGACAATAGGATCAAAACTTTAGAGGAGCTGGTCCTCAAGATTGGTTATGATCCTTTGAATGTCAAAGCAACAGAGGAAATGATAAAGAAGAAAAATGTTGACATAGCCTCCTTGAGAAAACAACTGAAACTCCCACCCACAGAGGATTCGAAGGCGAAGGAGATAGCAGAGAAAGCAGGAGAGAAAGATGAGATGCTAAGGTTGCTCATGGAGCAGAATGCGCAGCTTAAAGAAATGGAAGCTGAGATGGAAAAGCTGTTAAAAGAAAAAGAGCAATTGAAGCCAATGGAAATCATTCCATTGAGTGCCATCCCAATTTCAGGAGAAAGCAGAGCATCAGTGACAGAAGTCCCATCCGCGACTCCATTGACATTACAAGAGAAGACAACCGACCTGGCTAAATCCATGGAAAAGATGAACCTACAGGAGACAGAGATCAACAGGCTTAAAAAGGAAGTTGAAAACCTTCAGGAACTCAAAATTTCCTTCCAAACTAGCCTCTCCAAGGAAAAACAGATGACAGAGTAGCTCAAGAAGGAGTTACAACAGCTCGGGAAGTAAACAGTGGGAGGAAAGACTTTGGCCGAGGTTAAAGAGAATGTATGGACAGACATCACTAAGTCCATGAATGAAATATGGCCAATGATCCAGATCAGGTTTGAGCATAATGAGTTGGTGCTAAGAAGCAAACAAGCGATTAAAAATATCATAGTAGAATTGGGAGACATGCCAGCACAGGAAAACGAGATCATCAAGTTCCTCAATTCTAAGACCAAGGAAGAGCTGGAAGAACTGAAGATTGAAGAAAGAACAGAGACCATCCTTGAGGTCAAAAGAGTTTTGACCAAGAGAGGATTAATGCTTCAGCTAGAAGAAAAGGTTCAAGCCATGGACCTAGGGGTACAAATATTCTTTAGCAAGATTGAAGCTCTTCAGAAGAAAGGTCTTCCTGGTCTGAAGGTAATCAATGATAAATTGATGACTCTTCCAGAATACAAGAAGAGATTAGCCGAAGTGGCTAAGTACAGTTCAAAGTTTGCAGGCATACAAGGGAGCATCACCAACAAGGCATTCCTGGATGCCCTTCAGTGGGACATCAACATCCAACATGAGATTCGATACATATTCCTGACCAAGCCTACATTCGCCAAGTATACAGAAATGGACAAAGTGTATCGAAGACTTCTCAAAGTCAACGTGCCCAGTCATCTCAGATGGGGGAAGCTTTGTGATCTGATCGATTAGCAGATGAGCTATCCTGGTCCAGTCAGATGAAGTCATGTAGAAGCTTCATCAATGGCCCACTCAGAAATCAGTGTACAGTTACAACACATCATCAAGCAGTTCCTAGATTTAGGAATTTTTTAAAGTTAGTTAGGCTAAAAATAGATTTAGCACGTCCTGGTCATTAATGACAGGATCTTTGTAATTTGAGTTATAAATACTTCACCTTTTAAAGTATTGATGGTTGTTGATCTTCACAACCTGATGCTATCAGACTGTAATCTTTTTGAAGAGATCTTCCATTAATAAAAAGGAGGCACTTTATAGGATTCTTGCGTGTATTCACTGGTGATGTTTTTCTCTCTAAGTTGAATGTATTTCTCGCTTTGTTATCATACTGTTTTCTACATCTAATCTTTAAGAGTAACGAATATTGCAGGATTTATCTTGTATACCCTGTTTCTAACTCGAAAGATTTTTAGTGTTTATCTTATGGTGTTTTCAATAAAGAAATTCTTAACTACTTCTTTGTTGAAATTATCTTTCTCATATTTTCTTCTGTTCATCATTTAAGCTACTCAAAGATCCAATGATTATATTATCTCTCCCTGTGAAAGTTTTTCCTTTTACTTTTCTGGTTTGTATTTCATATTTTATTAAACATAGACCCCATAGCCAAATGGATGTGTAGACTGTCTCAACCAATTCGAAAAAACACTTTGACAATGAAAGCCGACCTATTTCTTTACCTAGCCTAATATTTGAAATTTGAAACATAGCTAAATCTAATAGAGAGATCCCTCTATGAAGTTGGAAGGGCTAGATCCCAGCTTCAAAAGTGGTTGGATAAAGTTACCTTAGTAGATTTCTTCTGCTATCAACCTCTAGGAAAATTAACAAGTGATAACACAACTATCGTTCCACCTAAAAAGTGTCACAAGGTAGTATCTCATACTACAAAATTCATCTTCTTCACACTCTGTTCAAAAGGGGAACAAAAGGACACTACAACCACTACAGCCTCGCCCCCTACACCTTCTATCCAACAAAAGTAGGTCGACAAGGTTGCATGAACGTGCAAATATTCCTTCTGAACACCTTCATCTCATGTAGCTTGACTTGTTGAACAGCCTCAGCTTCAACAGGTTCATGACATACTTCCACAAGCTAAGCAGCGCGACATCTCCAACAATACAAGCAGCTCACCAAGATGCAGATTCAACAAATGTGTTTCCCTTTCCCCTGGGAACTCAATGCAATGGAGACGATTTCTTCCTAAGGAGGGAGGATTGATCCAGGTGGATGTTAGTGGCCACCCACCTTTTGTGACTGGCTCAGAACAATCTTCTGGCAATTTTGGCAATTTACTATTTTTAGCAGTTTTTAACATCTGGGGCCATTTTGAGGGCCCAAATGAAGGTTTTTCGAGATTTAGGTTCTTAATTATTGTAAAATGAATTACTAATACCCCAAAATGGATCTCCTCGGTGATACCTTTCCAACGAGCTATCATACGCCTAAAATAGATATCATATGCAAAAGTTATGACCCCGGGAAGTTGATGTACTAACTTACCCAAACGGGGGCCACATGACTTTTGGCACTTCATCTCCTAGGGTTAGGTTTTTGGATGTCTAGGGTTTTTGGCATTCCTGTTTATTGTAAAAATGGATTCAGAGCATCATTTTAATCATCTTCTTGTGAATGTGAGTATCCATCACATATCTTCTCAAAGATAAGTTGCCACCATTCTATCGAGTGTTTCACTCTATATTTTACAGTCTATGTACATTTATTTCATTAATAGAAATCGTGTATTACTGTATATCTGTGTTTATGGTTGCATCTCTGATATATTTTTGTTATATTATTGAATATCTGCAATATCTCTGTGCATTTCTTTATTATATCTCTGATTTCATTTCGTGCCGAAAATAATTTAGATCACACAACCTCAATACATTGTCGCGCAGTATAATCAGGCACTTTAGTATAATGCACCGAGAGGATATAGAGTAGGCTACAGAGGTCGATGATGAGCAAGAGGAGGTTGTGAATGAGGTAGAGGACCAGTGGTGTGTCACAATTGTTAACAACAAGGACATTATGCAAGAGAATGTCCACTTCCACCAACAACTTGTATGTATTGTCGCGCATTGGTCCACAATACAGAAGAATGTCCGACACTACTAGTAAATATCCAGGATAAGAGGAACCAGAACAACCAAAATTTTCAGTGGATTTCCATCGAAGCAAGGGATGAAGGATGGAACATTAATATAGTTACTCATGGAGGAGATAAAACAGGGGATGATGTTGTTCTACAAGAGCCAGCACAAAATCAATGGGTGAAAAAGAACACCGAACCAAGAAAGCAATTCGATGCGCAAAAGGAAAATGAGCTATTTAAGCAAGCCTGACAAGAATTCCAAAAGGAAGATATCGCGACGACTTCAATTGCGCAACAACGTAAGGAAGCACTAGAATATGAAATGCCTCTATTATTGGATCATACCAGCGAAATACATTCCATGGTACAAGTAAGTACAATCAAAGTATTTTTAAAATCATGTGTAAAGGTATTAAGTGATCCACCATCTGTGAAAATATTGCAAAATATACTAGAAAAATGTAGCATCGAGACAGAAGGAAAACTAGAACCAAAAAAAGTTAATCACCTACACATAAGAAGAAGAACAAGTAGGGATTTTAGAATGAATGCGAACATAGGATATTTCAATATGGGAGACATCATACTGGATCTAGGATCGAAAGTTAATGTATTACCAAAGAAGACATGGCAATTCATGGCAGAGCCCACATTAGGTTATTCACCTGTTCAATTCAAACTGGAAAACCAACACAGAGTCCTACCAATAGGTAGGCTGAAAGGAGTGACAGTAGACCTATATGGAGTGTGCACTAAAGAATATTTTGAAGTCACTGAAATAGTGGATGGCACAACACCTTACCCAACGTTGCTTTGTCTGGATTGGACATTTTAAAACCAGGCCATAATCAACTTAAAGACCAGGAAAATGACATTTGATTCAAGAGAATATAGGGTCATCATGCCATTATATCCGTCGGAAGGGGAGAGGTTTATAGAACCTACTTTCCTAGACTTAGAGGAAATTAGTCAGTTGTACAGAACAACTGCGCGCGATGATGATTACCTGAACCCAACTGCATATAGTATACTCAGTTGGAAGAGCATCAACTCATGTGAAATAGAATCAGATATCAGTTTAGAGAACTGGCAACAAAGGCTACACGAAGTATCCACGAGAAGATGTGTAAGAATAGACCACGCAGTAAGATGGGTAGGCACATAAATCAGAGAACCACCCAGTTTCCATAGAATCAACGATTTGGAAAAATTCTTAGCACAGTATGAAGATGAAGTCTTATAGAACCAGATATTGTTATCACTTGATCTAGCACTCAAGATCACACCTGCAAGATGGTGGGGCACACACAAAGATACAATCATATATTGGTACCAATGTAAGTGGTTACTGCGCATAAGGTTTGACGCAGAACATAAAAACAACAAGCAACAGAAGTATGATGGACAAAGGGCACCAGTGGAGCACTTGATGAAGTGTAGAATGTTGTGGAAAACAACACCCCTAGACAAATGGCCTCATCATTTTATACACACTCTAGAGGGCATACCACCAAAATGGTATAAAAACCAGGAATTATGCAAAGGAACTACGACCTAGATGACATTGCAACAGAATTTTGCAGTCACTTTCTCATTCGAACATGAGAACCGCAACATAGATGTAGCTCTCAAACAGATAAGATGAGTAATATTCATCAAAGAACAAGAAATAGAACTGATCACAGAAGAACAACAACGGAACAAACAGACAGTCAAGGCACTATTGTCATGTTACCATGTACAAGAGGAAGCACCGGATAAAGATGATCCGCGTGATATTCAGATTGAATAAGCAGAAGGAGAAAGAGATGTGGAAGGACCACCCATAGAATCATAATTCATTTCCATGCCGATAAAAGTAAATAAAGTCAACATTGGGATAGTCCAGAATCCCAAGATGGACAACATTGGAGATTATTGGAATGAGGAAATAGTGGAAAGCATAACAAAGTTATTGCACGAATACAACAACTTGTTTCCCACAACATTTACAGAGATAAAGGGTATAGTCAGAGAGTTAGGAGAGATGAATATACCACTCAGACCTGAAGCAATATCGATCAGACAATGAACATATAGACTGAACCAAATATATAAGCAGAAATTGAAAGCTGAGATCGATAGGATGCTTGAAGACGACATCATAGAACCAGTTGAAGAATCTGAATGGATAAGCTCTATGGTAGTATAGGACAAGAAACAAGGAGGGATAAGGATATGTGTCGACTTGAGGAATTTGAACGATGCATGCCTACACGACCCATTCCCTACACCTTTCACGGATGGAGTGTTAGAAAACATAGGAGGACATGAAGCTTACTCATTCATTGATGGATTCTCAGGCTACCATCAGATCAATATAGCAAAAGAAGATAGATACAAGACCATGTTTGGGATAGAGTTGGGATCCTACACAGTCATGTTGTTTCGACTGAATAATGCACCAGCAATATTTTCTGGAGTAGTCATCGCAACATTTAAGGAATTCATACAGTAGTTTCTCGAGGTATACATGGATGATTGGACAGTCTATAGTCTATTAAAATGCCATGTAGAAGCCTTACGTCTGATGCTAGAAAGATGTAGGCAATACCAGATATCACTGAACATAAATAAATTCATATTCGGAACATCGTATGGGATACTATTGGGCCATATCATATGCAAACAAGGTTTATTAGTAGATCTTGCAAAGATTGCAGTAATTGTTAACTTACCACCACCAAAAATAGTCTGTCAGCTAAGAGCGATGTTGGGACACATAGGATACTGCAGGATGTTTATTAAAGGGTATGCATAGATTACTACATCAATGGAAATATGATAAGAAAGGACACAAAGTTTCAGTGGAACGATGATTGTCAACATGGTCTGGATACCCTAAAGGAAAATATGGTCGGTGCACCAATATTAGTCTTTCCATATTGGGAGAAGACATTCCACGTCCATGTAGACACATCATCCATATCACTTGGAGCTATCTTGGTGCATCTAGGAGTGGGGGGCTTGGATCACCCGATAGAATTTTCGAGAAGAAATCTATCAGACTCAGAACAAAACTATAACACGACAGAAAGAGAAGGCATAGTTATGGTCTATACACTGCAAAAGTTCAGACACTACTTATTGGGAAAACACTTTAAGATGTTCACAGATCACTCAGCCCTAAAATACCTAGTCAAAAAGCCAATGTTGGGGGGGAGAATCTATCAATCGTTACTACTGTTTCAAGAATTTTTCTTTGAAACAATCGTCAAGCCAGGGAAATTGAATATAGGACCTGACCACTTATCAAGGGTCACAAATGGAGAAGAACCTATGAATTTAGAAGACAACTTTCCAGATGCACAGTTATTCACAATCCAGATCACTGATGAATACTTCAAAGATATCATTCAGTACTTTGGCACAGGTACTGCACTGCAATATTATAGCACCACGCAGAAGAAAAAACTAGTAGTCTGTGCTACCAACTATCAACTGAATGCATTACACCTATACAAAATGGGTGCGGATATCATCTTAAGAAGGTATGTGTTACAACATGAAATACCACAAGTTTTAATAGAATCCCATGAGGGAATAGCAGGAGGACATTATGCAGGCAAAGATACCACACAAAAGGTATTGCACGTAAGACTATGGGGGCCAACGATTCACAGAGACTTGAAGGATTATTTTCAAAGACATGATGTCTATCAAAGGGTAGGAAAACCCAATGGAAGGGATGAGATGCCATTACAATCACAGGTAACACTCTAGGCATTCAATAAGTGGGCAATAGAATTTGTGGGACCAATCAACCCACCAGAAAAATGAACAGGAGAAAGGTACATTATCATCGCGACTGAGTACCTAAAAAGATGGGCAGAAGCCGCACCAGTAAAGGATTGCAGCGTATAAAAATCAACACACTTCTTATTTGAGAAAGTGATCACTAGATTTGGGTGGCCAAGAGTTTTGATGAGCGACCAAGGCACACACTTCATAAACAACACCATCAATGCTATGACTGAAGAGTTTGAAGTCCATCATCAGAAGAGCACACCATATCACCCACAGGAAAATGGCATAGTAGAAGCATTTAACAAAATCATGGAAAATGTGAAAAAGATCTGTGATGTCAACAAGGATGACTGGGACCTCAAAGTACCAACAATATTATGGGCCTACAGGACTACGTGAAAAAAGTTGACAGGGCACAAACAATTTAAATTGGTTTATGGCCAAGAATCAATGGTGCCATTAGAATTTTTAGTACCAATCTTACGCGTATAAACAATCACACAAATGAAAGAACGAGGCGCAGTACACGAGAGACTGAACAGTTAATGACTATGGAGGAATATCAGATCTTAGCAGGATTCCACCAACAAGTTCAGAAAGCAAGGGACAAATCTTGGCATGATAGACACATAAAGAAGAAAAATTTCAAGGAAGGAGATCTAGTACTGATGTATGACAACAAATCGCCCTAGCACCCAGGAATGCTAAAAATGCACTGGCTAGGACCATACAAAGTACAATATGTCACAGATGGAGGAGTTGTACAGTTAACATATTTATCAGGCACAGAACTCAGAGGAATGATCAATGGGAGTAGACTGAAGTTGTACAAGGACATTCGACCACCCACCGTGCGGTAAATATATATATATATATATATATATATATATATATATATATATTGCAATTACTACCAACAGATGTGTAGTGCGCTAGAGGAAGAAAAGGCACGCACACTTAGGAACACAAACTAGACAAGGAGAAGAAAAATAGTCACATACAAAAGGGAAACATGTGGTAAAAGGAAAGTAGGTAAAAAAAGTACGACATGACAACACTAGGCGGAATTAAAGGACGATAAGGACCGATGTAGGTGCATTGAAACCATAATTAAGGTGCATTTAACCCACAATTAAGGAAGCATCCTCAACAATATTCATGGGAAACCCATACAACACACGGATGTGGGAGCAAACAATCTATTCGCAAAAAGAGAGAAGAAAGAGAGAGAAAGGTAATAAACAACACATAGTGAGTTCACAAAGATCATAGAGATCATTTGAATTCAACAAACATTTGGCATATACCACCATGGCACCACCAAAGCAAGCAGAAGTGAGCCAGACCACCAGAAAAACCAAAGTTCATACCAGATCACGTGTACAGGCGGAAGAAGGTGAACAACATCCATCAGATATCGTCAATGTCAACAAAATCCCATCTCTAGACACAAAACCAGTGAACCCTACACCGATAGTGGAATAAACCCAACATATCACACCAGAGGGCTTAAGTATAGATATACCAATAGAGGAAGAAGAGCATTCAAACCAGGACACCGAAACCCTGAAGGAGGTGCAACCAGAGAACACCAAAGCAACTCCAAAAGTCAATGGGGGTGCGTTGAATCTAGAAGCATCAATCGAACCAAATGATTCTCAAAGGACCATATCAGACCACCCACTAGAAGGAACAGTAGAAGATGTCATAGGTTGGCCAAAATGGTATACTAAGGAACAACCAAAATTCATTGGAACTTCAAGCCAGCCACCACCATCAAAGAAAGACAAGATATAGATACCCAGGTCACCTCGCAAGAAACCTTCCACACAAATTGTTCTATCGCGGATACCAGATGGAGTACAGGTAGGATCAGACCTGCTGGGTCATATAGGGAAGATCAAATAATTAGACCACGATATAGCAGACACAGACAAGTTGTCATAACTTGAAAAGAGGGTATACATACTGACTATGGGCACGAATCAGTTTGGGGAACTGATTGATCGACCACTCCAATGGGAAACAGGGTTGGAGGAGACAAGAATTTTAGGTCTGGTGGACCTACCACATTTTGGCAAAGGTTAGTATGCAATCACGTGCATCAAACAGTTGTTAGCAGTCACACATGGCGGGGACATCTGGTTGGACAAGCTCGTCTTGATAGATGTAGATCTTATTGAAAACATAACAGGATTTCCATCTCTGGGCATGGATCTGACACATTTTCTGGATGAAAGAGCCAAGGCTAAAGCACTAGTAGAAGAGATGAAGAAGAAGTATGGTACCGATAGAGGGACATGATGGATCATTATCAAGAGGATCAACGATGCCGCAACACAATTGGGCGTGAAAATCTTAGCCTACAAGCTACTAAGAAAATGTCGCAGGGAGGAAGTTCTAGATGGGGTTGCTGCAGTTGCAACTTAGTGTGCAGAAGGCACCACATTGAGTTGGACACCATACCTCTTGAACTTATTCCTGGATGACTGTAAGGATGCACATGATCTAGGCACAGAGTTTCACTATTCATGGCTGATCATGTTAATCGCCTTCATGGGGTGGAGGAAATCAAGGTATGTAACTTTTTGTACTAGACCCAAACCGAACCAGGGAGAGAGATACTTACTGTTGAAGGCTACGTCGAATTCTAGTCACAAAAGGATGAACAGGTCCATCTTTAAAGGATACCTATGCGACCTGCAACAAGCCATATCCAAGATGTGGAGAATAACACCAGAGGTTGTCCTATGGTATAAAGACATCGCCAACTTCCAGGCCACATGACATACAATGTGGATACAAGTGAGGAACAATCCTGATAAGCAGTGGCTACAAATGTGCTACTGCATCACCGAGGGTGACATTGACCTGGTGATCAAAGACTGGGAAGATGAATGGAGGATTCCAGCCATCATCCAGGATTTGTCAGAAAGGACAATAGAAGAAGAGGCAGGGCAGGGAGAAATCGATCCAAAGGAAATCCAAGTGACCAAGAGATGAAGAATGGCCAAGGAAAAACAACAGAGACAAACGAAGGGCCAACGAAGACAGGGACCCAGAACAGGAAGAAGGATAAGATGCAACCAACCAAGGAGCAGCAGAAATAGGCCAATCCTGCACAAGGGACTATAGCAAGTCCCAACCCATAGAAACCAGGGGGAAAAAAGAGGACAACCACGCAGACAGGAGGCACGTGCAACAAAATGAAGGCATAAAGAACACCCCCAGAGTACACAATCATAGATGACGATGGATATATGATAGCCCGAATGGTCCAGGACTGTATAGCCGAGGATTTTGACCACCCTATGCACCATAGAGATAAGATTTAGGAGGAGATGGAAAACATTCAACAACTCCTCAAAAAAATAGGGGAAGCGCAGACAACAAGCAACAGGGGAACAGAGTCATCAACATCGCAAATGGAGGAAAGAGTGGAAGTAAAAGAACGATATCCAGTCTACCCATTACCACACCTGAACGCAAAATTCCACATCACACCCAGTATGCTATGCATGGATGAGATTGTGGGGAAGACACCTCTGAAGGACTTACGCCAAATCCAACTGGTGTTGACATGGATGACAACCAAACAGCTACACAAATTGCAGGTTAGCATAAACCACAAGGTACAGTCTCACGCACACAAAGACTTAGTCGAATTGCAGTGAGAAACAAAGAAGTGGGGCGTGATGGAAATATTCTATGAGCAGGATAAATCTGAGACCCAATAGGAAAGGGAGCACATAAAAGGATTGGAGTAGAATGTGGCATGAACTTACGAGAAGATTCCATAGGCCGCACAGAGAGATGAAATCAAAACAGCAGAAAATATTGATCGGATTTCACAGGAAATCGATCAATATCAAAGGGAGATCGAGAATCTCCAAGAATATCTCATACCAACTACTCCACCAGAAATGAAGGAGCAAAGGAAGCATGAAGCAACAACGCAACTGCACGAGATAGAGCAGCAGGTCAGCATAGCAACTAACTTGTTCGAAAAAGTAGTGCAGCTGTGGATGAAGTTAGAGGAGGATCAATAGGTCTGAAAGTGGGACAAGGAAGAAGAAATGATCAACGCAGCAATCCAAGACCTCAAGTAGAGGCAGAAGACAATGTCGATCACAAAACGTGTCAAAGGGGTGCAAGACATGAAGAGATTGCAGGCAGAGCTAACTATTGTGCAAACCAAGAAACAAGAGCGTCAGGATTGAATGGAATCGTTGTAGGAGAGGATAGTAGAAGTCCTGCCACAAGTAGAGGAAGCCAAGGCACAGATAGCACAAACCTAGGCAGAGTGCGTGGAATTGATTAGTGATGAAATGACAGTCCAGATAGTGGACACACTCAAGGAGAAGACTGCGTAGGCAGAGACACAGGCAACATAGCTCAAGGAAAATTTCCAAGTGATCACCAAGGAGATCGAGGAAGCACACAAAGTTTAGGTGGCTTGGTATGAGCCAGATGTTAGTGTTGGGGGCCTATTGGAGGCAGGCCAAAGAGGAAAAGGATAGAATTTTTGGGAAAGAAATCATGCACGAGGAAAGCGACAGCTGGAAGGAAGAACAATACGTGTGCAGACCTAACGATGGTAGGGTTAAGGTTTTGGTAAGGTATTGTAAACAACTGAAGAGCCATAAATGTATAAATATAGATACTTAGGTATCATACGGGGTTGGCTCAGATATACACTTGGGTATTGTTCGGATTATGTTGTTGTTTTTAGTTATGCATAAGTTGATGTGATACGTGATATTTTGTTGTATGATCTACTTTGTATAAGTTGTTGAGATAGAGAGGATGAGGGAGGGTAGATCTGAGGGTTAGATCGCGGGATGGGGATCCTGGTGTGATCTAATCCATCTCATATAGATATTGCCCGAATGAGAGGAATTGTAAGCATACGGCGATGTAGATGAAGAAATACTATAATAAAAGAGCTGAGAGACAAATCTTTGTGGACGTAGCTCAAGAGGAGGTGAACCATGGTAACATCTGTGTTATGTGATAAACACATGCATATATTTATTGTCTTCGGGAGTTATTATTATGTTGAATGAATGAGTTGTTATATTTCCTGCTTATTCATCGATAACAATATATTGTGTTTACAAGTTATAATGAATGGTTCAACATATAGCTCTCTTATCTCACACTCAATCCTAGGCTGTAAACACATGAGTCTTACAACCACCCATTAAAGCTATCTCGGGTGAGGCTATAAAACACATTTGTGTTGTGTTTCCTTATGGTTTACCAGGAGGGCCGATAGTTTTAGAGGCTTTGTTGGAACCCAAACAGACATGAACCCTGGGTCAATAAACATAGACAGTATAGAAGAATAGTAACCAACAGGGAGTATTGAGGCTAAGGCCAAGGATGATGATTAGAAAAACTAATGAGGCTTCAATATGTAAGCATAACGGGACTAACAAGGAATCCCAAGCCTATTGTCAAAATTGACAACATGGATGCCAAAATGCATCATAGGATCTACCTAAGGCATCCATGTAGAGGTAGGATATGCCATCTAATTACAACACTTCTAAAGTAGCATAGAAGGTTCCGTGTCACACTTTGGTGGGGTTGATCCTATGGAAAAGAGGAAAAGACAAGGAGATGCAGAAATTGGAAATGAAATCCTAACTTATATGCAAAAAGATGGAAAAAACGATTTTTACCAAAGGATGTCAAAAAATGTAACCAATCCCAACAATAAATTACCAAACCGAAAGGAGAAAAGTACTGGAACGACCAATAGATAACTCAGAAGTGAGTTTGAGTAACCACCTAGCCAGGAAAAATGAGAAAGGGGACCAAAAAGGGGCCAAAAAAGGCCAAAAAAGTCTATAAATAGAGGTGAACAACTCATGTTTACCATTGCAAATTGGAAATTAACCAAAAGGTCCAAAAAATCCCTTCGACAAAAAAGTGGATTTCAGGAGCTACAATGGATGAAACAACCTTCTGTTTGAACCAAGTAAGTACAAACTACCTGTTCTTGCATTTCAATTATGTCTCTTTAGTTTAAATTTGAGTTTGGGAGGGGTACACTCTTGTAAAAATGGCGCTCCTGCATGTACACGGGTTATCCAAGGCCAACCCACATATGTACTTGGGAAAAATAATAAGCAACTCGAGTACATACACGACTGTGTAATAAACAACCCACACACAACCTCCTTTGCATTAAAAAAAATTAAAAGAAGACATTAACTCCTCTCCACTTTTCTCATGTGACATGATGTATGTTCATTGGAGGGAGAGAGAGCACTAGGAGATTGATATCTTTGTCGAGGAGGACCCTGTGGCCATTGTTGCACTGAAACAATGTGGTTTATGGAAATTCTTCTAGTGTCTGTTTATGAGGGCACAACCTACGCTACTCAATGCTCTCATGGAGTATTGGCATCATGATGTAGAGTTATTTATGCTAGAGGGCCAATCACTGATCCCAACTAGAGAGGATATATACTTTCTGACTAACCTCTCAAGAAGAGGGGAACCAGTCCACTTGAGGAGTTTTCCTCCAGAGTTGTTCAACATTGAAAATTACATCAACATGTACTGTGAGGCTGGCACTGAGAATGTAGGTTCTCAAGTGTCAATTCACAATATCACCATCCTCTCGATATGAGTGATCTTACTTCTTATCTGGTGAATTAATAGATCCGTGGCACTCCACCATTTTCGACTAGAGTACCACCATGGTTGGATGCATGAAGACATAAATCACATAGTGTCTTCGGTGTACCAACAAGAACTTCAGGTTTGGTACCATTCTATGCTCCTTCTTCTTTGAGAGGGTGCCCAGTCTTAGTCCCAGAGAGACAATATAGGGGCATGTAGCCTCCTTCCCAGTAGTGAGCAGGTGGGAAGCTTTGCTTCCTAGATAGGGTGGAGGGAGGACTATAGAGGCCTTCGATGAATTTTTTTTTGACTGGTGGGCACTTCAGATTCCAATGATCGAGGATTACCCCTATGCATGGATCAACTTCCTTAGAGATACAAACATTCCTATGCCTCTCGGCGAAGAGCATGGTGAGATAGGTAACAAATATTTATTAAGTTTATTAAATTTTTAATTTTCATATATATCCTTTTAATGTGTGTGTAGAGTACTGACTCATGAATTTGTTATGTACAGATGTGGGGCTTGTTCGATCAACAGACTTCACTAGGACTCAGTGTTTTCCTCGACCAGAGGCAGGATCGACAGTGGCAAGAGGACCAGTAGCTGCGGGAGAACCCCCAGTCAGAGAGGCTGACAGAGTCTTACGACGAGTGGAGAGAAACCTCATTGCGTTCACTCATGCCGTTCCTATGGCCAATATCGAGGATCTGTTCGAAAACATAGGTATTCCAACAGAGGATGAACAACTTCAGTAACCACTCACATAACCAGATCAAAGATCAACACACCAATGTTTTCACGTTGTAAAACCCCTACGAGGAAACATCCACATCCTTAGCCAACGCAGCCACTTGGATCAGTTTATTAATGCAAAGAAAAAGATTATAGAGAGATTTTACAAGAGAGTTTCTCACAATCGATCATCGACAAATGACCCTCCATGCTCTTTAAATAGAGATCATGGATCAATCGAGTGTTAAGCCAGAGATCATTGGCCGTTAAGATCGAGGAGAGTATGAACCGTCATAGCACTCTATGTTGGGAACATATCGTGACCGTTGGATTTCCTAAATACAAATGCATACTAAATAAACACACTAAGAAACACACTTTTACCTAACGACATATTAGACCATGTAGATCTTAACTAACTCCTAAGTGTTAAATATCCTAACATCCCCCCTTAAGAACAACTTGGGATAGGATTGAAGGATTTACAATAGTGACACAATAGGAGAAGGAAGGAGGAATTAGAGCCTATCCCCCTTTAATAACAACTTCCTGAACTCCTAACATAGATTGAATTTTGGAAAACTTCGCTTCTGTAAGACACTTTATGAAAATTTTTGCAACTTGATCTTATGTAGGGAAAAAGAGCACTTCAATAACTTGATCATGAATTAGATTTCTAATGAAGTGCATATGTAGCTCGATGTATTTTCTATGATGATGTTGAACTAGGTCTTTAGCGATCTTGATGGCACTCTGATTGTCACACCAAAGGCTAGTCGGATGTTGGTGCTGGAATCCAAAATCTGAAAGGATTTGTCGAAGCCACATGGCTTCCTGACTTGCATTTACCACTACTTGGTATTCTGCTTCTACTGAAGAAAGTGAAATAGCCTGTTGTTTCTTACAGGACCAAGTGACAGGTCCTGAACCAAGGCTAAAAACATAACCTGCAGTAGATTTCTGATCATTAGGGTCGTCGGCCTAATCTGAATCAGTGAAACCAACCAATAAAGGAGTCCCCCCTGAACTATAATGTATCTTGAATTGAATTGTACCACAAACATAGCGAAGTATCTTTTTAGCTACTTTCCAATGGCTTTCATGGGGTGTTTGCATATATCGGGCAATAAGACCAATGACAAAGGAAATATCAGGACGGGTATGAGTCAAGTATAAGAGGCTACCAACTAACTGATGGTACAGGGTTGCATCAACTTTAGGAGAAGTACAGGTGGCAGAAAGCTTGACTCCAGACTAGAAGGGAGAAGGGGTTGGTTTACAATTGTCCATGTGAAAGCGACGAAGAAGGTCACAAGCATACTTAGACTGAGAAAGAAAAATTCCTTCATTGGTTTGAGAAACTTGGAGGCCAAGGAAATAGTGCAAAAAACCTAAGTCTGTCATTTCAAATTTCTTCTTAAGGCTTGTTTTCACATGGTTTAAAAGTTTTGAGTCACTACTAGTAATGATAAGATCATCAACATAAAGGACAAGGATTATGAGATGGCTTCCTACTTTCTTGGTATAGACATTAGGATCATAATGGCATCTAGAGAATCCAGTGGCAATAAGAAAGCTATCCATTTTTGCATACCACGCTCGGGGAGCTTGATTGAGACCATAAAGAGATTTATTGAGGCGACAAACAAGGCTAGAGTCATTCTAGACATAGCCAGGAGATTGTTCCATGTAGATTTCTTCTTGCAAATCTCCGTGCAAGAAGACGGATTTAACATCCATCTGATGGACCTCCCATTTATGTGAGTAAGCAAGGGCAAGAACAAGGCGGATGGAATTCATTTTTTCTACAGGGGCAAAGGTTTCATTATAGTCAATTCCTTCAACTTGGGAAAATCCTTTGGCAACTAACTAAGCCTTGTGTCTTTCAACACTTCCATCTGATGCATACTTAGTTCTGTAGACCCATTTGCATCTAAAAAGTTTTCTTCCTTTTGGAAGAGGTACAAGATCCCAAGTATCATTTTCCATTAAAGAACGATACTCTTCATTCATTGTTGTATCCCAATCTGGATGATCTGAAGCTTCTGCAAATGTCTCTGGATCATGAGTTTCTGAAACTTGAGCCAAAAGAGAAGAGGCTCGCCGGAACTGTGAACGTGTCCGACGTTGATATGAAGGATCACCGACAATATCACCAACTGCTTCTTATGTTGAATGGACCCATCTAGGAAGTGGTGGAATTGGTGTTGGTTCAGGTTCAAAGGACTCATCTGGAGGAGGTTGAGTAGGCAGAGGTGGATTTTCATTCTCACTGTCATCATCTGAAGAAGAAACCCGATCATAATAAGGGACAAACGTCAAAGATGGCTCACAGGCTGAAGAAGGGACAATCGTCGAAGATGGCTCACAGGCCAAGAGATTTTCATCAAAATTAACATCTCTTCTAAGAATAATTTCATTACAATGTGATTGAAGAAGTCTGTAACCTTTGACATCTTCAGAATAACCAACAAATATACACTTCTCACTTTTAGGCTGCAATGCTTTCCTTTTCTCATTAGGAATGTGAGCCCATGCTATACTGCCAAATACATGGAAGTGACTTACATCTGGTTTAATTTTAGTCCAAGCTTCTTCCAGTGTTATATTTTTAAGAGCCTTTGTGGGAGTGCGATTTACTATGTAATTTGCACAGTTGGTGGCTTCTGCCCAATACTTTAGACTTAATCCCTTAGATTAGATCATACAATTAACCATTTCTTTTAATGTGAGTTCTTTCTCTCAGCAACACCATTTTGTTGTTGTGTATATGGAACAGTGTGTTTCATTTGGATTCCCTGTGTAGTGCAGTAGCTTGTAAAATTATTGTTCACATATTCACCTCCATTATCTATTCTTAACCTTTGAATTTGATGTCCAGATTACTTTTCTACAAGGGCCTTGTAGGCCAAAAACTTGTCAAAAACTTCACTCTTGAGTTTTAAGAAGTAAACCCAAGTATGTCTGGAAAAGTCATCAATGAAAGTTAAGAAATACTTGCACCCAGAAAAAGAAAGAGAAGAAAGTGGACCACACAAATAAATGTGAACAAGATGCAAAGCACCCGAGGTGTGCCAAGAGGCACATTTGTCAAAACTATCCTGATGATGTTTACCGAGAACACAACCGACACAAACACCATCTCTGCATGAAACAAGAGGAAGACTAGTCACCATCTATTGATTACATAGTTGCTGCAATGAGCGATAGTTTAGATGACCAAATAACTCATGCCAATATTTTCTCAAGTCGTCGCTATGAGCAAGAAAAACTGATGAAAAAGATGATGACCCAAAGTTGTCAAACTTGTACAACCTGGTAATATCATCAGCAATTACAGTTGCAAGAACATGCTTAGGATCTTTTAGATCCTTTATTACAACTTGGTGAGGTGAAAACTCGATGGTTTTACCTTCACCTGAATGAGTGATTTGATATATTGATAGAATGTTACAAGAAATATTTGGAACACATAATACATCAGTGAAATGACCATTTTCTACCTAAACTATTCTAGATCCTACAACACTAAGAGATCTATCATCACCAACAAATATTTTCTTGGTGTTACATTCATTTAGAGTAGAAAATATGGCTTTATCCTTAGCCATATGATACGATGCTCCTGAATCAATAAGCCACTCATAAGAAGAAGAAGTAGTAGTAGAAGGTGTATTGAAGGAAAAACCAGAAGCAGAAAGTGCATGTCCATGAGAAGAAGAAGAAGAAGAAGAATCAATACTGATGTTGTGCTTCTTCATCGCTGCTTCTAAGTCTCCCATCTTCTTGAAACATTTGGACTCATCATGACCATATTTATCACAAAAGTTGCAATGTCTGTTAGTATTCTTACTTTTATATTTTGCTCCTTTGTCACCATTAGGAGTTGAAGCTATCTGAGCGGGTTTGGGACCCTTAGTTTGTTTTTTGTTGTAGCAAGGATGTTGCTTCTTGGAATACTTGGGTTTATCTTTCTGTTGGGAAACTAAGGCTTTGTTGGAGGTACTTGTAGTGTTGATGACTCCAATTTGTACAAGCTTATCTTCCTCTCTAATCAAAGAAGCACAAAAGGAATCAAGAGTGGGTTTTACATAAGCTTTCCCTAGAGCCTCTTTCATGGCATAAAAGGTAGATACAAACACAGAATATGCACTACCTAGCTTAGAAAGAA
>ML794413.1:501314-518496 GCA_009831015.1 Picea engelmannii | reverse complement strand
AATATTGAGTTTACCAAACACAGATTCAATCGTGTTCCAAGCTTCTTCGGGGTCATCAATTCCTTGAAGGTGGTACCTTAAATCATGAGAGATGGACATTCTGATTAGTCCACGTGCTTCGTCATTCCTATTATCCCATTTGGGTTTCTTATCATCATTAGTGGGTGTTGTTTCCTTTCCCAAGGTAATCTGGTACATGCCTTTACTTCTTAATAAATCTTCCATATGGGATTTCCATTGGAAGTAGTTGTTGCTGGTAAGAAAGACATTACTTGTAGAATCCATATTAAATATCCAGATAATGCAGAGTTAAAAACTGAAACTAATGATCTGGATGGAAAGATATCGAAAAGTTATGTGGTTTAAAAAACAACGACATTGAAAAAATACTTCCAATGTGAGAGTTATGCCCTTTTTAAAAAAAGGGCATAAATGGTAACCAAATAACCACATGATAGTGTAAGCTACTTTATGAAGTGACCCACTTTTATAAAGAGAAGTGGGGATCACTTTTACAATGACGTTACCTTATAACAGAAAAGTTGCATGCAAAATAAATAACTCTAAAATAAAATATAAAGCTACTTATAGTGATTCACTTTTATACTTGAAGTGAAATGCACTTTAAAATTTTTAGCATGAACTTTTTCAAAAAAAGTAACAAAAGAGAGACTTGAACTCAAGACCTCTTACTTAATAAGGCATGTTTTAACCAAATGGTCTAGCAAAACATATTGTAATGTTCAGAAGGAGGATTGGGGTTGTTTTTTTCGATGTTGTTGTTGTTGTTCATAAGGAGGATTGGAGGTGTTGTTGTTGTTGTTGTTGTTGAAGATGGCCTTGGAGAACATGCTAAAAAAAAACTATTTTCACACAAGAAAAAAATTTCACTTCTCGATGACAACAAGGGTTAGATCTCGGTTAGCTTACCTGGAAGATGCACCTTTTCCTATCCGTTTCTGATTTTCCGAGATCGCACAGGGTGGGGGGAAAAGAGAATACACATATATAAAAGAGTAGCAACCTGGAAATAAAAAAATACAAACCGAAATAAAATCAAAATAAAACTTTGCAGAAATTTAAAAAATGCGTATTCAGGCTTTATACCTCTGGATCTGACTGTAATGGTCGTATCTTACACAAACGAAAACCTTTTCGAGTGAAACAAAAAGTGTTCCTGAATGAAACGAGTGCTTCGGATGCAATGGAACAGTCCTCTCAACCCAGAAATGTATGGAAATTCCAGAAAATGGAGATGAGGAAACTCGGCTTCACGATCTCAATCTACAATAGGAGCGCGTCTTCAAATAGACTCTGATACCATGTTCGACAACACAGGTATTCCAACATAGGAAGAACACCTTCAGTAACCACTCACATAACCAGATCAAAGATCAAAACACTGATGTTTTCATGTGGTAAAACCCCTACGGGAAAACATCCATGGCCCCAACCAACGCGACCACTTGGAGCAGTTTATTAATGCAAAGAAAAAGATTACAGAGAGATTTTACAAGAGAGTTTCTCACAATCGATCATCAACAAATGACCCTCCATTCTCTTTAAATAGAGATCATGGACCAATTGGGTGTTAAGCAACGGATCAATGGTCATTAAGATTGAGGAGAGTATGAACTGTCAGATCATTCTATGTCGGGAACATATCGTGACTGTCAGATTTCCTAACTACAAATTCATACTAATGCATACTAAATAAACACACTAAGAAACACACTTTTACCTAACGACATGTTAGACCAAGTAGATCTTAATTAACTCCTAAGTGTTAAATATCCTAATAGGATCTCCCCATGACTATGCAACTACATGTAGTAGGGGTGCCTCGGACTTGGGTCCAACTATTCTGGTGTCTTTCAAACATCGTCATTCATTATAATAGGGCCAATAGGCCTTGACCTTATATAGTGTTGGACCATTGATGTGTCAAGGGAACTTTTTTTACTATATGTATTTTGAGGGCGTAATCCCAACGATGTAGACCGATGACATTTGAGGGTTTCATGCCCACTTTTNTATATATATATATATATATATATATATATATATATATATATATATATATATATATATATATATATATATATATATATATACATTATTCTTTCTTTATGGATAACATTTTTACAAATGTATTTACATGTGTGTGATTTTCTTTTTATATGTGAGCAACATGCCAATCTAAAACTTGATTAGCTAGAGTATTTTTTAAATGATTAAATCTCCTAGGAACATGGATATATGTAATGTAATCAAAATATCTCTCTAAGAGACGTACCCTAAGTAATCGTCGGTGTAGAGTGGGATCATAAACGCGGTAAACCCCATTTAACTGGGACCCAACCAATTGAGCATCTAAGTAAATCCGGAGGTGAGAAATGCCATGTGACAAAGCATCACATAGAAATTCTATCACTGCGTTGTACTCGACAACATTATTTGTTGTTTCTCCTAGACAAATACCTCCAGAATATAGAAACTAGCCTCTAGATGTGAAAAATTCCCAAACTGCAGAAGAAATGCTCTAATTGTGTCAACTAGCACCATCTGTGAACCCAAAATAAACCTTTGATTCACTTGACATCTGTCACAGTGAAAAACAAGACATAAATAACTACACGTCAACAAGACAAAAAGAAAAAAAAATGTATAAGAGACTATACATATATACAAGAAGTCACCTGGGTGACCAACCTAAGAGTAGTACTTCTTAAGGTAGATCCCATTTCTAGGCTCTGCTAAAGAATTTCCATTAAAATCGACTAGACGATAAGTGCCCTTCCGTAAGACCTCTTTCACAATGAAAGGTACGAACCATATGGGTTTCAACTTGCCTTCCCCTAGGGGATATTTGTCTTGATCATAAACCAAGACAATATTTCCTTTAGAGAAGATTTGAGGGTGAACAGACATATCATACTGACTCTTGACTCGTTTCTTATGAGCCTCATTCGCTAAGGATGCATCACAACGCTGTTGATCGAGCTGCTCGAGATATAGAAGGAATTCCTCAAGCAGTGAAGTGTCTGGTAGTAACTTTATTGCCAACTTTAAAGAAGGGATCTGACATTCAATGGGTAAGACTTCTTCTAGCTCATATATGAGTTTAAAAGGTGAAACACTATTGGTAGTCTTTATAGAAATTCGATAGGCCTATAACGCTTAATACACCATCAAATTCCAATTTGACTTGGCAGAATTGATCATCCGCTGAAGAATAGTCTTAAGAGACTTATTCACAACTACAACTTGACCATTCTCTTATGGGTAGTAGGGTGATGAATGTTCCCGTTTGAACCTGAGATTTGACATTAATTCATTCATCATTCTATTTTGGAAGTGACTACCATGGTCAATGACAATATCCTTCGGGATACCAACCTTGCTACTATATGATTAAAGATGAAATGAGTGGTGGTTTCTCCATCATTGCTAAATGTTGGCATATCTTCAACCCACTTCGTGAAGTAGTCTACTACTACGATGATGTAACAATGCCCCCTGGCTAAAGTCAGTTGACATGTAGTAAATTCAATCCCCCACTTGGTGAAAGGACCAAAATAAATGACTGAAAACATATGAGTAGGGTGTGCCTACATCTTCCGACATAAGATATGGAATGGGTGGAACTTCTTGACCACCTTCACACAATCGTTGATTAACGATGGCCAGAAGTAACCTACGCATAGAATATTTTGGGTTGTTGGCAACCCAGACAAATTACCGCCACATGCTCTGATGTGACAGTCATTCAAAATGAGCTCTACTTCTTCGTGTGTGAGACATCATCGAAGAACAAAATCTATGCCTCGATGATACAAAGTGTCATCGAGTATAAGATAGTTTTGCGCTTGGTGTCAAATTCGTCGATTCTCATCACGAGAAGCAGAAGCAGGGAACTTCAAAGTCTGAAGATACACAAGTATATCTCCATACCAGGGGTCTGAAGATGAAATTATAGAAAGATCTCCATTGATAGTCGACTCTTCGAGAATAATATAACCAGACTCGACGGACAGTTCTGAGATTAGTTTGGAAAAGAGAAATGACTTTTTAGATTTTGTAGAAACAAAATCCAAGTAAAACTCCTCTAGGATAACTATCCATCTAATGATATTTCCGCCAATGACCCATCTTCTTAACACATACTGGAAAGGGTTGATGACGAAAATAATGATGGTCTTGGGCAACAAAATGTAGTGATGGAACTGTTGGACAATGTGGATATCTGCCAATGCAAGTTTCTCAACATGAGAGTAGTTGATTTCTGGCCCAACCAAGCCTTGGCTAAGATAATATATAACGTGCTCTTCAAGCGTGTCATCTTCCTAGACCAATACCATGTTGATGGTCAACTCCGCAGTAGCCAAATACAACAATAAATATTTGTTATAATCAGGAGGTCAGAGAAGAGGGGCAGACGTTAGGGCACATTTCAACGCTTCAAAAGAGTGTTGAGAAGCTTCATCCCAATAGAATGGGACCCTATTTTTCAAAATATGCATGAACCCTTTAGTGATATTTACATAATTAGTGACAAAACACCGAATAAAGTTTTCTTTATTCTGTAATCTTTGAAGCTGGGGTATTGTGCATGGGGGAGGCAATTGAACTATTTCCTCAACCTTGAGAGGATTGACCATGATCCTTGTTGTCGATACAACGAAACCTAAAAGATGACCTAAACATAGAAACTGCACTTGTTAGGATTCAAGCGAATTTGATAGTAGCGACATTGCTCACATATTATTCATAGATGGATGAGATGATCAGATCTCTTATGAAAGAAAGATGCTATATCATCAAGATATGCCTCGATTATGTGTTTGAGGTCGTGAAAAGAGAATGGCATGGCCCGTTGAAAGGTAGCTCCAACATTCTTCAGGCCAAAAGGCATCTTTCGATACGCAAAGGTACCCCAAGGACAAATAAAAGTCATTTTATGCTAGTCCTCAGGTTTGATTTGAATTTGATTGTATCCCATAAAACCATCAATGAATGAAAATACTTTGTAGCCCACACATTCATCGACAATTTGATCGATAAACAGGGTTGGGAAATTTTCTTTCAAGAAGGCCTTGTTCAAATCATGGAATTCCATACAAAGGTGAATTGTGCCATGTTTCTTATTGATCATAACTAGGTTTGACACCCATTCCATAAATTGTACGGGGTAGATAAAACCGGCTTTGAGAAGTTTCTCTACTTCTGCCTTGATTACTGCTGCTTTTCACGGATTGACCAGATGAAGCTTTTGTCAAACCAATTTAGCATCAGGGTAAGTTGTGATTTAATGCTCGACAATTCGTGGGTCAATGCTTGGCATATCCTCGTAAGACCAGGAAAAAATGTCATAGAATTCCTTGAATAACTCAGTTTAAATTCAAATATATTCAGGGGAGAAATATTCTCCGATGAAAACATTCTCCATGATGCCACAGGTTTTGGAGATATCGATTGGAATCATTGTATCAATTATTTCCATGTTTCCCTCAGTGTAAACTCTATGTGTAGCTAGAGGATTTATAGGACAAGAGTTATCTCCATTCACAGTCGAAACAAACTCTCCCGCCTCCACTCTCCTAAGCTCAGGAAGAAAATAATATATGTGGTGTAGATCATCCTAAATTCTGTCAGGACCAGTCATTGCCTCAAGAATCACCTCTTCGGAGGGAAAGACCAAGTCTAAAGGATCTTGAGTGGCAAGAGAATCTTGATCCCAAATAGGCTCGAGAACTAGATCTAACTCCTGTGAGGGAGCTAGATCAGGGTTGGTTGAGGCTTGCTAGACAATGTTGTATGCAACCTCAGCCACGGATAAGGGCATGGACATGGAAAGGTTTCCTATCCCTTCCATCAAAGTCAATGGGGAAGATAAATTCCACAGGTTGTGAAAGTATCTCGTTCAAAAAGACGACAATTGAAAAATTACATCCCTTGAATGGTCAAGAACAACTGATATAAACTTTACATTGTTGGGAGGCAACGGTTAATCAAAAGTTCCCATCAATGATGGAAACAAATCAGGACCTAAGTTGACAGTTCTTGGTTGTGACTTATCAATCATCATGACCGTGGAATCCCCTGATGAAGGTTCAGGATGAGAGAAGGACAACTAGTTTATCGTCACAATTCGACGCTCATGCGAAAATCACAAGACCCAAAAAATCGTGGCAACTACTGCGTGCATCGTATAAGTCCAACTTCATCCTAAAAAAATATTATAGTCGAGAGGCGCATCGACCACTTCAACTTCAACACACACAGTTTTACCCCCTAACTGCATGGGGAAAGAAGGAATTATTCCATGTGGTCCAAATGACCGATCATCAAAATATATAAGAAATGTAGGAGATAGAGACAACTCAGGCTAGCCAATGGCCTTCCAACATGCCAATGACATCATGCAAGTCAAGGCACCCTCATCAAACACCATATGGAAAATTTTCTATGTCGATGATTTTGTGATGTATGCCAGTACTATATGAAAATCAATGTGGTGAGGAAGACCAGGTTTTAAGTCGGTGGTATCAAGAACGATCGCTCCTGGGTTACTAGTGTCTATCGCTCCCAAGGTGGGTAACAAAGATTTTCTCTGTGAGGGGAAACTCTGGAGGACTTCCAAAGAAGACATCGTACAAGGTTTCTATGTCATATCATCCACGATGGAGTAGTTCTGAGCGGCCCTCACATTAGGATTGTAGGAAGCCTTTTTAAATGCACCTTTATGGATGCGAGTCATTGTTTCTCCCACTGAATTCTCAATTTGGAGAGGAGTCGATGGGTTAGTGGCCTCCTTTCTCTTCTCTACATATTTTGGCATTCCGTAGTCCTGATTCCTGATGGATAAATGAGCATCAACATTCATCATGTAAATGTTCACAACCAGGTTGTTAGTAGTAGGTGTGAGGGGTCCCTGATTTCCCCCTGTCGCGCTCGTGTATGCGGAAGCCTAAGCCATATTTTTCTCTTGTGGAAAAGGGATCATCAACACAACAAGTTGTTTTTGTGCTAGTAGCTTCTATGCTTTTGCAAGACGATGGCATAAGTGAGTTGGGTTGTCTTCTGCGCAAAGATTACATGGATTCTTTGAATTCTTCTTCTTAGTTTTTCCCCCACCAACATTGTTGGCAGCCTTTTTATTCTCTTTACCCTTTTTATTTTTCTATTTATTCTTTCCCTCGGTCTGCTGGTTAGCCTTGGGATTCTTTGACTATACATTGTGTACATCTAACATCTGGGTAGCGGGGAAAGCCGAACTAGGAGTCTGGCTGGCCACAGTCTATTGTATCGACAATTGTTGCATCTGATTTGACAACATATCCGTGGACCTACTTTGTGTTGAGCCCACAATGCCATCAGTGTGGGGCCAAAAATTTTGTTTCAACTTATCCAGAGTAGATCGTGGTGCATCTGTTAAAATATCATAGAGAATGCCAGACTGAGAGTAGATCAGTTCTAGCTGTTGGGCTCTCATAATGGCCTCCTCTTCTGAAAACACCATAGATGTTGCTACGTATTTGGATATACAGGGAACCAAAGACTTCAATAACCACTCAGGAAATAAAGCACGAGGGACCTTGACCTTAATCAAGCTCTTTCTTCATCGCCACTCTCTGATATGATCATAGATGCGGACAACCTTGGTTTTATCAAAGTTGTCCAACAGTTTTGTGTTGGCATAGTATATCATAGGTAACTAGAAATGGTTCAAGAAGACCATAGCCAAGTCATTAAAGTAAGAGTACCTCGAGCGTTCGAGCTCGATATACCACTTCATAGCACCCCCTATAAGAGTGTGTTGAAAAAGGAGAAACTAAGCAAAGTCATCTTTTAACGAGTTTGGCCAGCACCACAAGTGAAAGGTAGTCACATGATCACCTGGATCCTCGCCAATCTTGCCCTCAAATTTTGAAATATCTGAAGGAAAATTAGTCAGCATGGGGGGCCAATGTAGATTGTGACAGATCAGGTCATTCAGTAATATCGACAAATATGGAAAATGAAGAGTTTCCATAAAGGGTTGTTTTGGTTGTGGATTATTTACAGGAAAAGAGGGCCCTGGATTTTGACTGGCATCAAGCTGCCAGGAAAACTTGTACTGTTGGCCATGATTTTGGTAGAAATTGTGGCCTTGAACAACAAAATGAAATTTCATTTGTTGAGGCATCATTGGATGACTCCCTAAATTTAATGACATAGCCTGCATAGGGATTGCTCCCTGTGTTGTGTTCCAAGGACCTTGGTTGGGGATGCCCCCAACCAATCCGCCCGACATAGGAACAAAACCTTTCCCGGGGTTTATTTGAGTATGGAAGGAGTTTCCCCTAACCTACATCCCTTGTGAGGGAACTAATCCTTGCCAAGGATTCCAAAGACCCTGTGTGGAGTATACTCTAGTCGTCGCTCCCTGTGAAGGAATGGTACCTTGCACCGGGTTCTATTGACCAAAACTAGGGTTGCCCCGAGATGAAGAAAAATAATTGTTCCCAAATGCACCAAACAAATAGAATGACATAGATCCCACTGATATTGTATAAGACAAAGGTCATAAACTACCTCCACCGAACAAGATATAATTATAATTAAGCTCGATTGGCTGCTGAAAAGCGCCACCGAGTGAAAGAGACGAAGGAGGTATATGACCTCCACCATAAGGAATATCATTAAAAGGGGCAGTAGTGCCCACAACTAATCCTTGCAAGGGAGTGTTTGAGCTCCCTGCCCCCAGACCCATGGTTTGTAAGGTAGAATAAGTAAGAAATGAATGTGTATCAAAATCAGGCATCCCATACGAGAAATAAGCCCATGTCGTGTTCTGAGTAAACATAATAGTGGTTGAAGTTGTTAAAGGTATCAGACCACTACCTGAAGTCATGGGAAGCAGGACAAATGAAGTCCTAACTGGTGAAGGTGGGGGAGGAGGTAGGATGCCCCCTCTAGTATTAGTCATTGTAGGAGTACAGAGACTCCTGGACTAAGTAGCAACATTAAATTCCATTATCTCTTGTAGAACTAATTGGTGCTAAAAATATGTCACCTTGGCAGGGACAATTTGAATCAAGATCGACATTGACAAGTCATTAATCAAAGGATTTGCTGGCCTAAAACCTTCAGTATCAAGGTCAGAAACAATGGATTCCTCTAGAGCCATAAAGTCTCTTCTCAGATCAGGCTCGGGCACAATTTCCTATGGCACGGTCGCTTCAAACAATCCTTCTTGATCAAATATTCACCTCAATGATTGTGAAGGTGGATCCAAAGTAACATGCAACAAGCCCTGAAGCCTTCATGATCGGTGGAGTTGTTGGTCTTCCACTTTGTAGAATGATCAAATGACATAGTAAGGCTTGAATAGAATAGAACACACAACACACACTAATTTAACTTTCCCTAAAGATAAATCAAGAAGTTGACTAACTAGTGGGAAGGATGGTTACACCAATCGACACTATAAAAACTAACCGGTGCAAGTGAAACTCGAACATGGAAACACCCTTCGGGTATACTCTGCGAACTGTGATTCAATGTCTGGCCTAGGTATCATGGTATACCCCCATAGTCTCCTATGTAATACTGTAAAATATGTCCAACTAGGTTGCCATCTCGTAGTTAGTCACCAGAAGGGTACATTCGATAGTCGAGAAGATCATAATGAGCAGGATAATAAGTTTGAAGCCCTTCAAGGGTGCCGAAAGCAATTGGTACAGAAGACAACTGAGGATCTCAAATGGATTCAAGGTCCACGAGCATTTGTAGGAAAATGTGATCGATATTGTTCCTGAGAAAGACCCTCGATATACAATCCCCACTACGTTTAGTCTAGATTTGGAGGGGTTATCTCCTATGCCTTTCCTCATGTGACCTCATGTTTATCCCCTGTGTTAGAGGGGGGTCCCGACTAACTCTTACGACGCTGGAATTAAAACACTCCCTATCTTAGACTCCAATATTTGTTTTAAAATGGCCTTGAAGAGTTTCCTCTTCACACCTAATTCAAGGCCCTAAAACCGTAAACTAGTTGGTGAACCCTACAAATAGGAAGTCTAATATATTTTAAGTTAAGCATTAATTTTAAGGATTGATTTACACGAAGGATGTGATCGTGAAACTGATGGTGTTATGAAGAGACGAATAAGGAAGATAACTTTAAAGCATTTGAAAGAAAAAGATACTTCGAAATTAAAGCAAAGCTTATAAAACTCTTTGTAAAATTCAACTTTTCTAAACAATGTTTCAAGATCTTGTAATTTAAAAGTTTCCTAAAAATAACTATGAAACAAAGACTCTTTTTCTTTTTTAAATAGACCTTGACTAATCTACCAAACTAAATGCAAGAAAAAATATATTTTTTTTCGAACTTCTTTAACAAGAAAAACTGAAGTAAATTTTTATTTTGCTTTTCAAAGCAAGAAACAATAACAAAGAGGAAACTAAAAAAAAGATTGATAAATACCCTAAGCCAACTGCAGATCGCAGTGATTCAACCAAGAAACCAAATGGAGGATCTAAAACTTGACAGTTCACTCTAAACCTTTTAGGGAAAACAAAATAAAACTAAGGAACAAGTTAACCGAACTGTAACCCAAGCTATGGCCAAAGACAAAGACTCTGGCTAGCTCAGGAAAGTCCCGAGAAGATTAAACTTCTATCAGGAAAGAGACTGACTCCTCTTTGTTAAAAAACACTTTCAGGACACAGAGATGCGGGTTATACATCAGTATCTTGTGTATGTACGTGGGTTGTCTATTGTGAAGAGAACGTATGTATGCGGTCTGACCCAAACCAGGGCACGTATACCTTTGAGACTTTTCAAAATAAGAAACAATATAGGTAGACTGATGGGGTAGGGAAATTTGGTATGCACCTTGCAGGTGACCAGAGACATACATTTTCACCTTCCACCAATCAAAGAATTTAGTCGTGAACTTGAACTTTGAGTCGGTCCCCAATCTCAGGGACAAACTTGTCCATATTTCCATACTTGGCTCAGTCGTCGAACATGACATCAATGCAATCTGTGGCTGCATCTAGGGTATTCACTCCAAAAATAATGAAACCAAGAAACAACCATATCCAAACTATTTCTTCTTCCCAATCCTACACTTCGTGATTTGATCCTTCACGTTCCGAAGGAACCCTACAGTCCCGTTAAATAATATAGGCTCCATGCATTGTAGAGCATAATAAATTTGAGATTTTGAAGACAAACGTGCACTCATGCTACCTGCCAAGTTGGTAATGGAAAATAAAATAGATCTTAGTGCCAAATCTCTGACATCCTTGATCATGATTTGTCCCCCGACTAATCGTGACCCTGGAATACAATGGTCAACCACATACACCTCGGTAGGTTGAGGAGTTATCTGATTCCTAGACAAAAGGATAGGAGCCCCTCTTCTTGAGAGGTCATTCAAAACGTACACGTCAGCGAGCTCAATTTTGAGCAATTGTGGTCCAATATGGAATGCATGTTCGACATCATCCCACAATCCAATCAGATACTCAAGTAATAAAACTTCTTTCTTCATATTTTTTTATTTGAACTACTTGAGGAAGCCACAATTCCTCAAAGAGACCCTTGTCTGAGGGATTTTCAATGCGGCTATATCATCGAGATCTTGCTCACGTTATTTCTATTCGATCATGGTTCTAATCCATGTAAACTGCAAAAACATAAATTTAAAATCCTTTAGTCAATCTCTCATAGAAAAACATTGGGTATTTTTAGCATAAAAAGCAACATTTTTTTTCAGTTATGCGTCAGCACTTCCCTAATCTTATACAAAGGGAGCTAGCGCTCCCCAGGCACATGCACCAGGGCGTTGAAAACACGATCGATTCTCCCCTCACGCCTTTAAGGGAGCGTCGATCTAGTTTAGCGCCTAGTGATTCCTATGGATCCCATAACAGCCTAAAAACTACCTAAAATACAATTCTAAACCAGGAGAAATGACTAGAATGGTTAAGTGAACAGCCTGGTCCAGACAGATGTGAAAACAGTCAACCACAGCTCTGGTGCCCACAGCTTGAAAATAGCCCTCCGAGGTTGAAAATACCAGAGCTAGAAGAAATTGGTGAAAATGACATGGTAAATAAAATTTCTAACCCTATTTCACTATTATAGGGTTGATTTTTGCTAATATAAAGTTTCTTTTGGGTTTTTAAATCTTTTTTGAGGAGTCACTAATACCCTAGATGCAAAATTGTCTTTATTTGCAGGCTTCAAAGAAGTATATTTTTCATTAAACCTTGTAACACTAATGAGCACAGTTTATGTTCTTTCTCACGCTCGAAAAAACATGAGAATGTAACTGAGTAGAATTTTATCTCTTTTTTGGACTCATGAAGGTTACACGTAAAAGGAAACACCTAGAGTCTCCTTTAAGATCTTTTCAAACTCTCTAAACATGACAATATTGTCGAGTGATCTTGCTTCCTTTCACACTCATTTTAAAGGTTTTGAAAGGGAAACTCCTGAGTAGCAGTTTATCTCTTTTTTGGACTTTGGAGACTAAATTTACGAAAAGGGACAACCCTGGAGTCCTCTTTAATTTCTTTTCAGACTCTCTAAACATGAAAAACCATCGTGTTTTCCTTCTCTAGACTCGATAAAAATCACACATTGAAGGGCCCATATAGGACCGAACCCTTACTTCTTCAAGTTCATTAAACAAAGGAAGAGGAACTTATCAAAGGTGAGTTATATCGAGCATGTGTTATCCTCCTCAAGTTCGTAAAAACAAAAAGAGGTACTCTTCTATCTGGATGGGGGAAAAACTTGAAGGAAGCAAGCCAAGCCATTTTTTTTAGAATTGTCACAAGTCACTCTTGCAGTCGCCCTTGAACACGATACATTATTTCTACATACATTTTAATCCGCTTAAACTCTACACTGAACCAATCCCCTGAGTCGTTTTAATCCTTCGGGTCACCCGACGAAGTCACAGTATCCATTGCATCACGTTTTGTTCCATGTTACATTTATGCTTCTAAGTCATGTTGTGCCTGAGTGTTCAAGGGAAGTATCTACCTCAAGAGTCAACCATCACAAATTTCCAGTTTCAATACATGTGTCAGTCCATACTCATTTCATTCACCATCTTACACATCTATGTCATTTTTGGGTCGTTGATGAGGGATACATCAAGGCCCTCCTTCGACGAGTCTTTTCTTGTTGACTTCAACAAATTATATGAGAAATTTGACTTAGAAACCAGTTAGTACCTTGGGACTTGCATGCCTCAATGCCAGGCCTCCTCAGCTCCAAGAATAGGTTTGTATTAGGGTCCCTTGGGAGTTATTGACATCACTAGTGATTTCCCTCACACTTGTTAACATTTTATCTCATTGACCGGTAATCAAGTGGTTTCTACCATGTTTAACATCAAAACACTTATTCACATGGTTATATTCGTACTACATCAGGATTAGGACGAAGACCTTGGGTTGAGATTTCATTTTTTTATTTTCTTTCCTCGGGTGCGAAAGAGATATTTTGAGCATACTGATATACTATCACATAGATCCACTTTGTATTGGTTCGTGGCTATGTTTTATCATCTCCTCGATCCACTATGTATTTATCGTGGCTACGATCAGTTCATGTCATGGAGGTATAGATCCACATTGTGTCTTTGGTGGCTATACCCTTAGTCAATATGATTATGGATCCACAGTGTATTTGGTGGCATCCATACCTTAAGTCCTTTATCACTCAAGCATAGGTATACCTGCCTTGTGTTTGAAACATATGATAACATTTGTTTGATGGTTGTTTGCATCTTCTACCAGGTTCTCCGACTCCATACTATTACTTTGAAAATATACAAAGCACTTTAGTCATCATCTTCCATCTTCTGACCTCGCACTTTGGGGGGAAATCTGTTACACATCAAAATTCCCCACTTTGATAATGTCCCATTGTCATTTTCGTAAGTGTCGCAAGTGTTTCACTTTTTTCACAAGTCTCGCAAACATCATATTTTCATCCTCCATGTGTCACATTACAGACGACATCATAAGAACACTAAAGATAAATGGAAAGATCATGCACATCCGAAGAAGGAAGGGTACACAAAACCTTTCACCCATGCCTCCGGATCTAAAGGAGAAAGGGAAGAAAAGGGGAGAAATGTGCATACTGTCACAAAGGATTCCATTTGGAATCCACATGCATGAAAAAACAAATAGATATCATGTCTCATATACTTCAGCAAAAAAAAATTGGAGATCGCATCCCTGAGGGTGCCAAGAAGAAGAAGCCAGAAGATATGAATTCCAAGAAAGGCAATTCTAGCCATGCCTTGATTTCCATAAACTCCTCTCCCGATGCTTGGATCGTAGATGTTGGATTACTGAGAGGGGGGGGGGTGAATTAGTAATAACGTAATTATAATCATTTTTCTTCAAATGTTATATCAATGTAGCATTATTATCCAATAATGAGCAGTAATAAATAAACAATCACACACATACATAGTACACCATTGTTTTACGTGGAAACCCAAATTGGGAGAAAACCATGGAATGCTTATTCTTATATGTCTTGAAGAATTACATTCATTGGAAGCACCAACTTCCTCTGTTTTCTAGCTGGAACTGGAAGGATGCTCCAACCCCCTAGTTTCTCAAGCTACAACCTGAGGGAATCTCCAACTCCCCAAATATCTGGCTACAACCAGAAGGAAGCTACAACCCCCAATGTTCTTTGGCTACAATCGAAAGGTGGCTACAACCACCTGTCCTTGCCCCATCCTGCCACCCTAAAGTAGAAGTAGAATGATGAAACCACTGTCACACTATCACTGTGAGATATACCACTGTAAACTTGTACCATTAAATCTGAACCATGGATCAACCTGTAATCAACCTGTACCACAAACAAGTGCATCAACCATGCACCAACCTGTAATCAACCTGTACCATAAACAAGTGTATCCAACCATGTACCAAGTATGTTCCAATCATGCGTCAACTACTCATCAATATGTACCAACATCATCAACTATACACCTCATGTATGTGCGCCAACTCATCAACCACTTGTCTCAACCATGTACTCAACATGTACCTCAACCAAAAGCCCTCATCAATTTCATCATCCAAATCTGATTTGTAGTTCTGTAATAGACCTAGTGTATATGATCACATTCCTGCAAACCTTCCTTAACTTTAACAACAAGAGACTAGAATTTTCATCAAACTTTTCTTTAGTCTCACATGCCTAGTTTTCGATTAGTCAACAACCCTAACTTGAAGTAATAATAACTTTGAACCTATAATGTATAAATATCTGAAACTGATACACAATGTTCTTTAGTGTGTTTTATTCAATTCATCCAAGTGAAACTACTTGGAACCTCTCAGAAAAGGAGTTATAGCAAAAATGGCATACCTTGCTGAATTATGGCTTATTCTAGAGAGCGACCTTGTAGAGCGTGCCCCACAAAATATGATTGATGAAATGATATGAAAATGTTACACATCATACTACAACATCTACCCTAACCAACACATTTGGTCGCACTGAGTTTGGATATTTTATGAAAAGGTTATGATGTTTTTACCCGAAACACCTTATGTTGACTAGTTTCAGGATTGGCCACAAACCCTATTTTCCACAAAGTGTAACTCCCAAAATACAATGAAACACAAGCTGAATTTTTAACCAAAGATACTTGGATATAGTTTCTCACTTTCATAGAAATTTAAATATCTGAATCATTATAAAAAACAAGTTATAGCCAAAATGGTGAGATGACCTTAAAATAACATACCTTAGAAAGCACCATCAAAAGAATTTATACTTCCTTGCATTTCAGCCTTCTTTTCTTCACTTTCCTCAGAATTTCATCTTAGATATCATTTTTATACCTCAGAAACCTATAGATATTCAATATTCACAAGTGTGATTCAAATGAGAGAGCCTTGCCTCTTATTTATACTCTCCAAGTAGCTTCTTCTAGGTCACTTGGCCCCACTTTCCTTATTTTAGGGTTGGGTCCACTTCTAATTTCTCCATTAAAATTATTATTGAAATAATTTATTTTGTATTCAAATTGAATTATAATACAATCATCACTTCACTTTATTATTTACCTTTTAAAATCTCTTAAACCACTTTGATTACTTTGAAATTTTGGGGCTTCTAGATGACATATGAGGGTCCTCCAACTTCGTAAGGCCATAACTCTCAAACTGTGAGGAGTTATGTGACGTTCTACATACCACCAGAAATGGAATGACATGTAATATCCATATATAATAGTATTATCTGAAAATATATCATAACTCATACCATCAAACAAACTTGGGTCCATTACCCAAACCTGGGGTCTCCAACTTCTCATGGCCATAACTCTCTAACCATGAGGAATTATGCGACGTTCCACATACCACCAGAAATGACATGACAAGAAATATCGATCTAGGATATTTTCCCTGACAAATTCACTTTCCTTCATCTCATTATTCCACAATTAAGCATGGGTTCTCTTACTGCACAAAGCGTCTTCCCGTGAGGGCTTTCACCGTAAGGGGACCACTTTGGAGTTCATCCATATTTACTTCTTATCAACCATGAAAAAACAATAATGAGTCATATTTACATCAAAAACTATTGGGTCCATTACCCAAACATTTTAGCTATGGGTCTTTCTTCAAGGGTTCACATCAATTACAACCAACCTTAATCAACAATCGCCCCCTTTGGCATTGATGGCAACACTTTGATGCAACACTGAAATCATATAACTCATGTTCCCCCTGAAACCATGCCTCTGTCCTCTGCATATGATAAATCTGCTCCTCCTGGAACCATGCCTCTGTCCTCTACATTTGATAAATCTCTCCCTCTTTGTCATCAATGGAAAAGGTATATTTCCATCTGGGGCTGCTCCCTCTGACAGACTGTCCTCTTATGGTGCTTCCTCGTGTACATCTAAGACATATAAGATAAGAATTCAAAAAACATTCATTTTTTGAGTAGAAATAACTCCAAGTCTTTGGTGAATATATTGAAAGGCTTCCCGTGGAAGTGGTTTTGTAAAGATGTCTGCCACTTGTTCTTTTGTGCCCACATACTCAACTCTGATGTTCTTTTCTGCAACCTGTTCCCGTAGAAAGTGATACTTGATTGGAATGTGCTTAGTATTGGAGTGCA
>ML794413.1:423607-433705 GCA_009831015.1 Picea engelmannii | reverse complement strand
GGGGGGGGGGTCCAGAATCCCATATGCAGCTTCCCGACGGCCACGATCGAGGTGCCCAGATCAACGGCGCTCGTAAAGCCCCACCCTTCTCAGCTACCCTGTGATTAACCGGTGTGGGCCCTCCTCTCGTCATTTCATTCTTCCTTCCACCTTTCTCATGTTGCCGTGTCTCATCCATTCGCTTTCCCTCCTCGGTCCACCTGGTTCTCCCTCCTCTCATCATCCACTCACTGCTTGCCTCATGTCCCGTTCCTTTCCACATCATTTCTCCCGTCTTCCTCTCCTTCCACCACCATTCCTGTCATGCGCCTCATCCTCCGCGCTGGCCTCCATGCCTGTTTCTCAAGCTTTTCCATTATTCCAGGTGGCAGCGCGAGAATCCCTCCTTATCCCGAAATGTTGAGTTGGCCGGGCCGTTCCCAACCCCAAGAAGCAGTTATTGAAGCGGTTGGTGGTGGTTAGACATCGTCTCCGCCATAATGGGGACGTCCTGCAATGAATTAAAGGCACGTCGATTCGCCGATTTAACTGTCAGAAGATCTATCGCATCTGCCACAAGTTGCACGATTATTCAAAGATTGCGGCTGCAGAGTGTCAGAAACCATGCAGACGCAAAGCCTTCAATGCATTTTCTTGGTTCCGCTGCTGTTGTTGTTTTGAGTATATGTAGGCACTTTTGCCATTTTTGTGTCTATCGATGGTAGAGCTAAGCTCCCGACTGTAAAGTTTCAACGACATTCTGGTCTCCTAGTTATGCCTCTGTGTTTGAGACTTCTTGGTTTATGACAAACAGTTCTTCTTTTTACCTCTTTGTTTCATCTCATGCCAGAGTGTTCACAGTCGAATGATTTGCGTGGATTACTGCATCCATGTTATGATAAAGTATTTGTCGTGGAATTTATGTACTCTCTGGTTCTCTGTGTTTGAATGTAAAAGGGTTTTGCATTTGAATACATTCTTCTCCAGTCTGTGACGAACCTGATGTTTATTATAGACCTTTGCACTCTTCTTGCATAAGTCTTCCACCTGCTCACCCTTTACTACAACTCACTATTTGAAGTTTATTAAGACCTCACTCGTTCATGTATGCCTGGTCTAGTTTCTGAGTTGAGATTGTGCTGTTTTGAGTTTTTCTCCATTTGATCACCCTTTAAACAAATCGTGACATTAATCTGATGGGCGTCGGGCTCTGCTCCTGCTAGCAATCCAGGGGTGACCTCCGGCCGCCAACACCTACCAAAATACACCACTGAATATCCAAAATAACATCTAATCCAACACCTATGATATATAATTCATATTTGAGGCTACAATCATTCTTATAGTGTTCCACTTTGTTCACCACATTCTCACATTGAATGTGTTTTTGGCTTGAGATGATAATGAGGAAGTTTTTAGAAGTATATATATGGAGAAAAAGATGCTTAACCTATTTCATAACAAGAATGTTTAGTGTACTTTCAATATCAACATAACAAAGACCCTTTTTTGTTTAATATCAGAATAAAACTTGGAATTATCAAGTATATTCAAACTAGTCACAGAAAAGAGGGACATTATGGGTTCTCATATTTCTAATGGTGGAGGGGGATTCCCCACGTGGAAAGGAAATACATGGCAAGGCAAGGCAAGGAAAATAATGAAAATACATGGAAAGAAAGGCAAGGCAAGGAAAGACATGGAAAATCAAGACATAGTAGGGAAAAATACAAGGAAAGGAAAGGCATGGAAAAACACGGAAATACATGGGAAGGAAAGGCATGGAATGAAAAGGCATGGAAAGACAAGGAAAGGCATGTAAATACAAGGAAAGGAAAGGAAAGGTAAGGAAAGGCATGGAAAGACATGGAAATGCAAGACATGGCATGGAAAGACATGGAAGGCAAGGCATGGAAAGGAAATACAAGGCAAAGAAAGGCAAGGCAAGGAAAGGAAAGGCAATGAAAGGAGAGGCATGGTAAGGCATGGAAAGGAAAGACAAGACATGGAAAGGAAAGGAAAGACAAGACCGGGAAAGGAAAGGAAAGACAAGGAAATACATGGCAAGGTAAGACAAGGCAGGGCAAGGAAAGGAAAGACATGACAAGGAAAAGCATGGCATGTAAAGGAAAGGCATGGAAAAGAAATACAAGGAAAGGCACAAGACAAGGCAAGGCAAGGCATGGAAAGGAAAGGATAGACATGGCAAGGAAAGTAAAGGAAATCCAAGGAAAGACAAAGAAAGGAAATGAAAGCCAAGGAAAGGAAATAGAAGACAAGGTCAATTAGGTGTCACAACACCCAATGTAGTGTAGTTTTGAAACATGACACGATTAAGAGGAAAATGGAAAAAGGAAAAATATATCATTTATAATAAAGTTGTTTGGATATAATTTTCAACATTATTATGAACATATTAAGATGAAAATTTTTCCATATAGGTTTCCATTAGTACATTATGGTTGAAATATTTTTTGGGCATTAACACTTTTGGAGAAAATGGAAATTGGTGAATAGTGTTTGTTCTTTAATACATTAAGTGGAAAAATATCCAAATGGAAAAATGTATCCCTTAAAATTTTCTTTGAAATATTTACAAGTTCATTAAGTTCTTATGTAACCCTTGTAATAAGTCTCACTTATATCTATGTTTCATTTGTATCATATGATTTTAATAATTTGGGCATGTGCATATACCTAAGTTTGATATATTGATCCTTGAATTTTACAAGATATTGATTTGAGTGGTTTGAGTGATATAATAAGGGAACAAGAAGGATTGATAATATCAATGGTTTGTATGCCATATATTCCACATGAATATAACTAGCAAAAAATGAGCCACATGTTTACCCAAATCTAGCTAAGGACCATATAGTCATCAACATCAAATAAAAAAACAATGCAATTCATAAAAAATGTGCCATGAAATGTGTGTGCGTGTGTGTATTCAACATCGTCTCAACTATACATTTTTTACAAAATGGCATATTGTGCCAAATATACAAAACAGTGGCAAGTGCCCTAACATGAAAAGTGCTATATGGTGGCCAAGATACAATTCACCATAGATGATATTGATAATCACGAGGGTATTACCCTCCTTCATAACCCTAATCTCTCATCAATATCACCCTACTTCAATTACAAGGATCAAATCATGAAATTTAAACTAAAATGCATAAAATTAAATTCCATTCATGATACATAAAATTTGATCATCAACAAATTATTTCACTGTGAATAACTTGGGTAACGGTGGAGATCCGCTAACAGGTGGAGCACTCGGTTGTCCAAATTTGTCCTTTAGAACATCTACTATGGCAGCCTCAGTGGATGGCACATATGGAAAAGGAGGTGGGGGTGGGTGGCAGATGGGTGCATCCATTGTGGATGGATGCAATGGAAAAGGTGGTGAAGGTGGGTGGCCTACAAGTGCAACCATTATGGATGGATGGGATATGAAATATAGTGGGGGTGAGTGGTGATAAACCCCCATGGGTTGTACAAGGGATGGTAAAACCCTTAATCTAAAAATATGTATACCAAGAGTCGGGGAAGGGTTCCCAAGGATTTGACTAGCCATGTAGCTTGAGAAAAATGATGGGTGGAATTTACGTAGTGGTGGTGAATGAAACAATGGTGGTACAGAAGACCAAACAATGGATGAAAAAACTAGCATACATATTTATAATATCTTTATTAGTACTAAAAAGTAAAATTCAACCAAAAAAATGTAACCAATTTCAGATTTAAACAAAATTAACTCAACACATTATACCTATGAAAGTGGTAACTTTTCCATCCTAGTTGGACATGGCTCATCACCATATGGCATTGCAACCTATAGAAACACAATAACATTATATTTGAGGATGCCAAAAAATAAAGAAATCACTATGGTGAATTTATTAGATGTGACACATACTTGTGTATGAATTACATCGACTGAACATGATGTCTCTCTCGTTGCATCAGTGGTAGAAATCGACACTAATGCATCTATTGGCATAGAGGGTATGATATAGGGGCATAACAACTACAAAAAATCATACAATAAGATATAGAAATAAAGACACAAAATACTCTCTCTCTCTCTCTCTATGTGTGTGTGTGTGTGTGTAATAATTAAGAACACATAGATGGTTAATATACTAACCTCCTCCATGAAACTTTAATGTCCACTAGCCTCCATTGGCCCATAACAAGCCCTCCCACAACTTAAACATCTATGAGCTTCACATGAATGACTACTTTATCCATGTGCCCTCTCCTGGATGCCCTCTATTGTAGGGGTTGAAGGTTCATCCCACCCCCCGCCAATGTCACCAGCAGACATCTCTTTCCGAGATAGTGCTACAAAAATCCCATGCTGCATCAAGATCTGAGTCAATGATGATATAGATAACTATGTATGTTGGATGTTAATGGCCTACCAAGATGAATATCCTAGAATGGAGTTTCAAACAAATATGTTAGTATCTTTAAGCACTCACTTCCCTTGGATCAAATCCTTGATCTGATCGAGTCCTGGTTCTTGACCAACGGTCTCTAACTGTCGAGATAGTGCTACAAAAATCCCATGCTGCATCAAGCTCCGAGTCAATGATGATATAGATAAATATGTATGTTGGATGTTAATGGCCTACTAGGTCGAATATCCTAGAATGGATTTCCAAAAAAATATGTTAGTATCTTTAAGCACTCACTTCCCTTAGATCAAATCATTGATTTGATCGAGTCCTAGTTCTTGACCAACAATCTCTAACTGTCGAACCAAAAGCGCTAGAATTAAGCACTCTTCATCATGGCGCTAATGTTCCTTTTATAACTCCAATTTTTTTTTTTTATGAGCGTCAATCCCCCTTTCCTTCTTGTTGTAACCTAGGTTTGCAACCCTGCCCTTTCTCTCCTTTACCCTATACATCCATAAAGTCTAATTTTTGTTTTGTGTTTGCTAGGCTTATTCTCCATGATTTAATCACTCAACCTCAATGGTCCCTACCTGTCTTTACTTACTTTGCACCATATTTTGCTTTCTTGAAAGATGATTACAAGTTCTGGTTTGAGTTTGAAAATACTTTTCATCATGTTTATCACTAATTGAGCATGTAGCAGGTCAACAAAGTCCTTTGTGTGCGCAGGAAACATCCAAAAAGAAAGATGCAACAATCCATTTCAGGTTTAGATTGTGAGAACAAACAACTTAAATTTTCAACGGTGGAGATCCAACAGTCAGATCAGATCAGTGACTCTCATGCATTAGGAGTTCCAGAATCATGCAAGTTTTAACCACAAAATAATACAAAGTTTCACTCTGCAACTTTGACATTCAGGCATCCTACTTCCTCTTTGTTTAAGTTTCACAAAACCCCAAAATTTTGGAGCCCTAAAGCACTGAAGCCTCGAAATTCCACGTCATATCCAGGAGATCAGCCATCCAAGAGGTTTTAGTTCAAAAAAAATGCAGATCACCGGAACCCTGAAGAGAAAGAGACGTGTGGCACTCATTTGTGGAGACACATGGAATTCATCTATTGTCACTACGTGGCACTCATTTCAGACCCTTTGGGTACATCATCTGCTCATTTTTGGGTGACATGTGTCACTCTCTTTCATGTGGACATGTCAGCGATAGTGACATCATGTGGTCATGTAAGATCTGGGAGATTGCCACTCTGGGGGATTTCAATTCAAAATCTCTCAAACCCCCAAGAGCTGGAGTCCCAAAGTCTCAAAATGTTTAAGGATAAATTAATCCCAGGTTAATTAGCAATAAATGTGGTTAATGAATTCACGATATTAACACTCCATGCGATTACAATTCAGAGAAAACACAGTTCCCCAGAGCTCCGAATACCGAAGAGAAAAAGATGCTTGGAATTCATCTATCGATGACACATGGAATTCATATGTTGAGACGCATGGCATTCAAATTTTAGGACATGTGGAACTCATTCCAAGAACCTTTGGTTACGTCATCTGCTCATTTTTAGGTGACATGTGTCGCTGTCTTTTTGTGACACATCAACGATTGTGACATCATATAGCCACGTAAGATCCGTGAGATCGCCACTCTGGATGATTTAAATTAAGAGAAAACATAATTCGTTGAAGTGTTGGAGCCCAGAATTTTTGAAGTAGGTGCTCACTGCCATGTCACTCTGCAACATTGTCACTCCGGGAGATTCTCAAACTTAGCATTTAGAAACTCCCAAACGTCATATAGATGGAGTCTTGAACTCCCTAAATGATTAAAGTCTTAATATTTGGTTAATTATCTTAAGAAAAGTATGAATTAATGGATCTGTGATATTGTCACTCCGTGAGATATTCAAACTTTATATTCAGAAGCTCCCAAACCTCGAATTGCTGAAGTGCCAAAATATCAAATGATTAAAGTCTTAATCTCGGGTTAATTAAAAAACATGTTGGTTAATGACTCTGAGAGTTCGGTCCTCCAGGAGATATGTATACTTTGCACTCCAAATCTCCCAAACACCAAATTTCTAAAGTCACTTATCCTCCTTTATTGCATATTTTGAAGTTTTTAAATGACGACAAAACAAGAACACCCAGACAGTCAAATACATTGTTGGATCATGTCGTCATTGACGCCAATGGTTTGATTGATTGATGTCAAGTGATTGATTAATGTCAAAGGATTGATTGATTGATGATTTATGTAATATAATATGTATTTTCCTTGATGAGAATGCATAGATGAAGATGGATCAATGAGTTGTCATTGATATGATGAAGATGGATCACTGAGTTGTCATTGATACATGATGAAGATGGATCGATGTGGTTTCATTGGTATATGATGAATTGTTGGAAAAATGTATAGATGACTCATTATTGTCTTATCATTATTGATAAGGTGCACAAATGGATGAACTCCAAAGTGGTCCCGTTATGGTGAAAGCCCTCATGGGAAGACGCTTTGTGGATTGAGTTATCCTAGAAGAATGGTTGGAGGACCCATGCTCTCATTATTGTCTTATCATCATTGATAAGTTGCACAAATAGATGAACTCCAAAGTGGTCCCCTTATGGTGAAATCCCTCATTGGAATACTCTTTACGGATTGAGTTATCCTAGAAGAATGGTTGGAGGACCCATGCTTGTTTGTGGAATAATTGGATGAAGATCAACAAAATTGTTGGTGAAACTATCCTAGATGAATAGTTCTTGTCATGCCATTTTCGGTGGTATGTGGAACGTCACATAACTCCTCATGGTTTGAGAGTTATGGCCTTACGAAGATGAAGGACCTCCACATGAAGGCTTGAAGCCGCCAAGGTCAAAGAAGTCAAAGGGACCTAAAAGAAGAAATCATTATTTAAATGATAAAGTAAAGTGACAAAGTCAAGGTGGATTATTTAAATAATAAAGAGAAGTGACAAAATCAAGAAATGATAAAGTAAGGTGACAAAATCAAGAAGGAATATTTGAATGATAAAGTATTGGAGAACCTTCTATTTATGGAAAGTGGTTAACCCTAAAAATAAGGAAAATAGGTTAAGTGACCTAGAAATGGGTTAAGTGACCTAAAAGAAGAAATCATTATTTAAATGATAAAGTAAGGTGACAAAGTCAAGGTGGATTATTTAAATAATAAAGAGANNNNAAAAAAATCAAGAAATGATAAAGTAAGATGAGAAAATGAAGAAGGAATATTTAAATGATAAAATATTGGAGAAATTTCTATTTATGGAAAGTGGTTAACCCTAAAATAAGGAAAATAGGTTAAGTGACCTAGAAATGGGTTAAGTGACCTATAAATGGGTTAAGTGACCTAGAGGATGAAAGTATAAATAATATAGAAATGGTCTCTTGTAGATTATCCTTTTTGTGGATCAATGGAGAGCTTCTTGTGAGAATATCTTTTGGAGTATTGATGGAGAGCTTCTTGTGAGAGATTCTTGAGCATTTTTGGTGTGGAACGCTTGATCCTATTGAATATCTATAGGTGACTGACGTAACCAAGGATATATAAGCCAAATTTCAGAAGGAAGGTGAAGAAAAGAGGGCCAGAATTGAAGGGAGGATAAATTCTTTTGATGATGCTTTCTAAGGTATGTTATTTACAGGTCATCTCACCATTTTCGCTATAATTTTTTTTTTATATAATGATTCAGACTGTGAAATTGCTATTCCATTGATAAAACATACCTAAGTATCTTTGGTAACAAATTTATCTTGTGGGTCGTTGTATTTAGAGAGTTACACTCTGTGGAAAATAGGGTTTGTGGCTAGTCCTGAAACTAGTCAAAAACAGGTGTTTCAGGTAAAAACGTCATAACATCTTCATAACAGATCCAAATTCAGTGAGAAAAATTATTTTGGTTAGGGTATAGGCTTAATTATATTGTGTAATAGTTCCATATAAATTCAATGAACATTTTGTGCGGGGCACGCTCTACAAGGTCTCTCTCTAGAATAAGCCAGAATTCAACAAGGTATGCCATTTTTGCTATAACTCATTTTCTGAGAGGTTACAAGTAGTGACACTTGGAGGAATTTCATAAAAAACACTGAAGAACATTATGTATAAGTTTCAGATATTTATTCATTACAGGTACAAAGTTATGATTATTTCAAGTTGGGGTTGTTGACTAATCCAAAACTAGTCATGGTTGAGACAAGCAATTGATGAGTTGGCACATACATGAGGTGTATAGTTGATCATGTTGGTAGATATTGATGAGTAATTGTTGATGATTATTTGACACATTATTGGTATATACTTGGTACATGGTTGTATTCACTTGTTTATGGTACAGGTTGATTACAGGTTGTTTGGCATAGGTTGGTGCATGGTTGACGCACTTGTTTATGTTGGCAGATTGATATCTGTTGGGGATTGTTGCCTCATCTCAGTTGGTGCTGAGAATGTAAGTTGAGTCTTTCATATAGAGATGGTTCTCTTGTAGATTTGTACTCTACTCAGTTGTTGTTGAAAAACCCCCGGATTGAAGTCCATAATAAAAAGAAAAATTGTACATACATCTTGTGTTCTTTGTGTTCCTTGTGGAAATGATTTGTTGATATATGTTGATGATATGTATTCACATCTATCTTATTATAAATGAAAGCAATGAGTAATGAGAAAATGTTGAATGCTAACTAAGGATTTTTTTGTATAAGAGGGAAGTTTTGGGAAAAAGATCCCCACACTCATTCACCCCCTCCCCCCACCCTCTAAGTGTGGTAGGTGTGTCCAACAGTTGGTATCAGAGAGGGCCTTCACTACAAGCCTTAACAAACTTGAAGGAGATCCATAGACACACAAATGGATGATGAAATACCAATCCTTGATGAGGAAAACTATTCTACTATTAGAATAGATATGAGAGTGTATTTGAAGACAATCGGAGCAACTATTTGGAAGGCAGTCATTGGTGGATTAGTTTCATCGAAGAACAAGTCAAAGTTTGTAGCTCAAAGGGAAGGAAAGAAGAATGGTGCATTGGCTCTCAAGACCATTATTAGTGGAATTTCAAGCCCTATCAAAGAGAGCATGGGACAATGCACTTCCACCAAGGATCTATTGCTAAAGCTAGAGGAGACATATCAAAAAAAGAAAGAAGATGTTGAAGACCACTCTGTCAAGATTATCAAAGGTAAAAAATGTCTAACTCTCGATTGCATATGTGATGATTTTAAAGGAAAAGAATCATTTGATGATGTTGGCAATAAGGAAGATATTGAAGATACTTAAATGAAGGTAAAGAATCTCCAAAGACTCTTGATTGCATTGATTCAAAATGTGATGATGTTGAATTTTTATCAAGTGAAGAAGATGATCTAGAAACAGTTTGTGTAAAGTTTGATGATAGTTATCCCATGGAAAGAATAGAAGAAAATCTATTAGAACATCAAAAGGAAATTGAAGAGGGTTTATATAGATATAGAAGTGATAATTTTTATACACACTATAAATATCTTTCGGATAACACTAAAATGTTTATTAGGAGGAGTCAAAGGTACATCTTGATGTTAAAGGAAATGCTCAAAGAGAGAAATAAGACTCAACTAGAAGAAAAGGAAGAAGAAATCACAAGACTAAAGAATGAAAAATAAAATGTGAAGGTAGATGATGAGATTAGAAAA
>ML794413.1:372748-422689 GCA_009831015.1 Picea engelmannii | reverse complement strand
ATACTACACCATTGGTACTACTTGATTAGCACAACAATTGGCATTTGTTTGAGATACCTGATTGTGGCACTTGGTTCATGATGGAGACATATCATGAGTGATATGATTCATTGTTTGGCATGTTGGTAGATGCACATGGTTGGCATATTGGTGGATGCACATGGTTGGCATATTGGTAGATGCACATGTTGACATGATGATAAAGGCATATGATTGATACATTCCATGGATGATATCTTTTGGCACATTGCATGATGTTGATGTACATAGGTGTTGTGCATGATGAGCATACATTTTGTACAGGATGTACTTGGTTGATATTTTGCTCATGATTCTTTATTTCAATGTTGACATATCTTTTTCTTCATGATGCTTGGTATGGCATGAGTTTGATGCATGAACAGGTCCAAGGATTGTTATATGGTAGCACAATGTTCATATTGCAGAAACGATAGGGGAGAAATACCCATAGGGGGGTTCATTCTTCTTCCTATGATTCTAGGAGAAGATATTTATCAGATGCATACCTAGAAAAGAGCCCTATACTTGAGGAAAGAGCACAAGATCATAATTTCAGGGGGAGCAATGGCCACAAGGGGAGTATGTTCGATGTATCTTCAGCATTACTTCAGAGTGATATCCCTTGTTCAAAAGCGGAGATATTATTCAGAGGAACATCAAAGGCATTCAGATAGGGGGAGCAGCCCCAAGATGAGAATGACCCTTTGCCATTGATGTCAAAGAGGGAGAGTTAATCACATTGATTTGATTGATGTTTATTAATGGGGAGAGATAGTCACATTGACTATTGATGTACATCATGCCTTATATACATGTTGACATCAATAATTGGTAATTGGTGTTGACATTAATGTTGGTATTGCCATCAATGCCAAAGGGGGGGATTTTTGGATCATGTTGTCATTGATGCCAATGGTTTGATTGATTGATGTCATTTATTGATGTCAAGTGATTGATTGATGTCAAATGATTGATTGATGTCAAATGATTGATTGATTGATGATTGATGTAATATAATATGTATTTTCCTTGATGAGAATGCATAGATGAAGATGGATCAATGAGTTGTCATTGATATGATGAATATGGATCACTGAGTTGTCATTGATACATGATGAAGATGGATCGATGTGGTTTCATTGGTATATGATGCATTGTTGGAAAAATGTATAGATGACTCATTATTGTCTTATCATGATTGATAACGTTCACAAATGGATGAACTCCAAAGTGGTCCCCTTATGGTGGAATCCCTCACAGGAAGACGCTTTGTGGATTGAGTTATCCTAGAAGAATGGTTGGAGGACTCATGCTCTCATTATTGTCTTATCATGATTGATAAGGTGCAAAAAAGGATGAACTCCAAATTGGTCCCCTTATGGTGAAATCCCTCATGGAAATATGCTTTACGGATTGAGTTATCCTAGAAGAATGGTTGGAGGACCCATGATTGTATGTGGAATAATGAGATGAATATCAAGGAAATTGTTGGTGAAACTATCCTAGATGAATAGTTGTTGTCATGCGATTTTCGGTGGTATGTGGAATGTCACATAACTCCTCATTGTTTGAGAGTTATGGCCTTATGAAGATGAAGGACCCCCACATGAAGGCTTGAAGCCCCCAAGGTCAAAGAAGTCAAAGTGACCTAAAAGAAGAAATCACTATTTAAATGATAAAGTAAAGTGACAAAGTCAAGGTGGATTATTTAAATAATAAAGAGAAGTGACAAAATAAAGAAAAGATAAAGTAAGGTGACAAAATCAAGAAGGAATATTTAAGTGATAAAGTATTCAAGAACCTTCTATTTATGGAAAGTGGTTAACCCTAAAAATAAGGAAAATAGGTTAAGTGACCTATAAATGGGTTAAGTGACCTAAAAGAAGAAATCATTATTTAAATGATAAAGTAAGGTGACAAAGTCAATGTGGATTATTTAAATAATAAAGAGAAGTGAAAAAAATCAAGAAATGATAAAGTAAGATGAGAAAATGAAGAAGGGATATTTAAATGATAAAATATTGGAGAAATTTCTATTTATGGAAAGTAGTTAACCCTAAAATAAGGAAAATAGGTTAAGTGACCTAAAATTGGGTTAAGTGACCTAGAGGATGAAAGTATAAATAATATAGCAATGATCTCTTGTATATTATCCCTTTTGTGGGTCAATGGAGAGCTTCTTGTGAGAATATCTTTTGGAGTATTGATGGAGAGCTTATTGTGAGAGATTCTTGAGCATTTTTGGTGTGGAAAACTTGAGAATATTGAAGATCTATAGGTGACTGAGGTAAAAAAGGATATCTAAGACAAATTTTGGAAGGAAGGTGAAGAAGAGAGGGCTGGAATTGAAGGGAGGATAAATTATTTTGATGATGCTTTCTAAGGTATGTTATTTACAGGTCATTTCACCATTTTCGCTATAACTTTTTTAATATAATTATTCAGACCGTGAAATTGCTATGAAATTGGGAAAACATACCCAAGTATCTATGGTAAAAAATTCATCTTGTGGGTCGTTGTATTTTGGGAGTTACACTCTGTGGAAAATAGGGTTTGTGGCTAGTCCTGAAACTAGTCAAAAAAAAGTGTTTCGGGTAAAAACGTCATAACATATTCATAACAGATCCAAATTTAGTGAGACAAAATGTGCTGGTTAGGGTAAAAGCTTTAGTATGTTGTGTAATAGTTTAATATCAATTCAAAGAACATTTTGTGTGGGGCACTCTTTACAAGTTCGCTCTGTAGAATAATCTAGAATTCAGCAAGGTATGTGATTTTTGCTATAACTCTTTTTCTGAGAGGTTACAAATAGTGACACTTGGAGGAATTGAATAAAACACACTAAAGAACATTGTGTATCAGTTTCAGATCTTTATTCATTACAGGTACAAAGTTATGATTATTTCAAGTTGGTGTTGTTGACTAATCAGTCATGGTTGAGACAAGCAGTTGATGAGTTGGCACATACATGAGGTGTATATTTGATGATGTTGGTACATATTGATGAGTCATTGTTGATGAGTATTTGACACATGATTGGTATATACTTGGTACATGTTTGGATGCACTTGTTTATGGTACAAGTTGATTACAGGTTGTTTGGCACAAGTTGGTGCATGGTTGATGCACTTGTTTATGTTGATAGATTGATATATGTTGAGGATTGTTGCCTCATCTCAGTTGGTGCTGAGAATGTAAGTTGAGTATTGCATATAGATCTAGTGCTCTTGTAGAGTTTTACTCTACTCAGTTGTTGCTGAAAAACCCCCAAATTGAAGTCCATAATAAAAAGAAAATTTGTACATACATCTTCTGTTATTTGTGTTCCTTGTGGAGAGGATTTGTTGATGATATATTGTTGATATATGTTGCTGATATGTATTCACATCTAACTGATTATAAATAAAATAAATGAGTAATGAGAAAATTTTGAATGTTAGCTAAGGATTTTTTGTGTAAGAGGGAAGTTTTGGGAAAAAGATCCCCACACTCATTCACCCCTCCCTCTAAGTGTGGTAGGTGTATCCAACAAACATCATATTTCTCATATAACAACAAATCAGTGATAGTCAACATGTACAGAACTGAAGCTTCAGATCTAGACCCTGCAACACCACAATCGGGAATTGAAGAAACTACACACCCATATTGTAGAAGGAATATCAAAGAATTCAGAAAAGTGTCAGAAGACTTGCCTCTTCCCCCCAGGAGATAAGTTGAGGAAGAACTCCACCAACACATCCAGTTATCTCCCAGTGGCCTCTAACAACGTGCATCAATGCAAGTGCTCGATGCAGAACTCAGTTCTGTAACTCCTAGTCATTTTTTGTCAAATCTTTGTTCACTCCAGCATACACATCAGTCTAGTTCCATTGCTAAGTAGCAGTTTTTTGTTGTTTAATTGCAAGACTCTGTTAGATTAAAGCATAATAAATGGTCCTTTATGTGTGATAAGAACCACTCCTTTTTTATTAATTCAAGCTCAAAGTATACCTTAATATACTCCAACAATGTTTTAGCTAAGTTAATAAGTTGTTTTACAACTGGTAGTATACAACTAAGCCTCAGTCCTAGATGGACAACAGCCTTTGCAACTCTGATAAATATGCAATTTTTGTATGTTTTGAGGGTTAAATTTTTAGTGAAAATATTCAAGCATCAAAATTGGTTGGATATTATCATATTTTTAGTGAATATATATTGATGACAGTTGTGTTTTCTTTATCAAGTCTTCATGTGTTTTAATTTCATCTTAGATGCAAATTGTGAGGCGTACAATGCACATTTCATTCTTCTTTTAGCTATTGTTCTAATTCATCTTTGTATTGTTATGCAACCTGTTAAACAACTATTGTTTTAGTAAAAATATCAATTATTTGACAAGATGTTGGATGATTTGTATCCAGATATTTTTTTAGGCCTTAAAATATCATTTCAAGTCTTAATTTTCACATAGCAGGTAATTCATTGCATTGCTTATTGTTGTTTCCTCTGCTTATCTTTCCATATCCACAATTGTTCATCAAAGTTCATACCATTAGCTACAAAGAACCTACATTCATATTGTTTGGCCACTCCAATCAGATTTTCATCTTTGAGAACCTATCATTTAGCTGACCCACAAACTTAATTAATAAAAAACAAACCTTTCTAAACTTGAGGTGACCTACCTCTGCCCATTAGCAATTAGGTGCAGGCTTTAGGACCAACATCTTCTAGCATCATTGTCAGGGGATGTAGTAACAAAATAGATTCCCTTGGGAAAACGACAATGATCAGATCTGACCTTTGATGGTGAACAAATATCAGACACATTCAGACTACAGATCATTCACCTAGAGACTCCATGGTTAAAGAATCTAGTGATGACTCCACAATTTTAAGAAGTCATATTTTCAGATGGAATCCATATTGGCTCAGAGGTTTTCTCCTTTTAATTTCTTTGTTGTTCCCAGTTTTCCAAATATTGTTCCTACTATAGATGAGTGGGGTGATTACTTGCCCAAATTTAGAGAAGATAAAGATGATAACCCCACATATCATTTGCTTGAATTCCATGAGGTCATGGATCAGTTGGGTATACATCATGAGGATGCATTAATGAATATGTTCATGTAATCACTAGAGGGAGATGCTCGTGAATGGTACTGATCCTTGCCTCCTTCTAGCATATATTCTCTAAAACAATTCCATACAACATTTAGTGATCATTGTAAAAGGTTTTTTCCAGCTGGTTTACTTTTTGAAAACTATTGTGAAGAATTTGGATCTTATATTCAACAATCAATTATTAGTTCTTCTATCAGTATAGATGAAGGGGACGATAATGTTGAGGAAGAGGAAGAAGATTCAATATCATTTGTATATTCTTCCAATTCTATTATACAACAAGATGACTTTCAACATTCTTTTAAAACTAAAAATGTTGATGAGAAGGTAATAAATGATGACGTTAAATCATGATTTAGTTTGGGTTTCCAGCAAAAGGTTTTTCATCTTTGTGTTCATGATGCAGCTAATGATAGTCATGACTGTGATCAATTTGTTGCTCAATTTTTTCATGAAGATTTATCACTTGTTTATGATTTATTTGAAGTTGAACAAACTCCATTTACTGGTTATGAAGGGGAGCTACCAAATAAACATTTCAAATCTTCTTCTATAGTAGATGTGGATCTGCATTCCTAGAGATTGTTGAGAAACAAGAAATCTATAAGTATGGAAATGACATTTTGGAGCAAGAACAAGAAAAACCCATCAATATAGAAGACATACTCTTTCATTTCAAACAACAAGATGAGCAATATCAAGAGTGTTTTGTTGCCCTTAATGGTTGTGAATCACATGACGTTCATGAGTTGTTTCAACGAGGACAGGAGAAACCCAGTCTTATTCATATAGTAGATTTCAAATAGTACTAACTTAGTCTTCTAGATCAGTCAAAGTCTCCTCATGTTCTTGATGATCCCATATCTGATTGGATGGATCCGGTTTCAACAGGGATATCTAATGTTGTAGTTGTTGGTATGATGCACACAGTGTGTGGAAGTAAGTATGAACTACCATTACAATTTTTGTTCTATACGTTGTTGTCTTTTCATGCTTTCAGCAGCGTATATGAAGACATGCCAAGAACCTTGTTGCTTGATTTTTTATTTTGGAAATTTGTTTATACTTGAGTATTCAATTTCAGTTGGTTAGAGTAGGGGTGTGTTCAACAAGCTCTTCATTCAAGCATTTCTTTTTTAGTTTTTATATACAATAGATCAACAATAAGAATCCATATCCCAACAAAGGAACTAGGGTGTAGCTATAGATTAGTTAGTTTGTGTGTGAATAAAGACTCCATATCCCAACAAAGGCACTGGGGTGTGTTAGTGTTGTTGTTTTGATCTTCTTTTCGAGGACAGGAAAAATTGGTGCCATCTCTAAATATGGTTAGAATAATTTTAAAATTGGAAGACAGATAAAAATTTAGTAGGGGTGCTAAAGTAGTAGGGTCACCCAGATCGTAGATTGAAAAAATCATAGACGACTCACACTCATTGCAGAAATAAAAAGCGCCCAAACGTTAATCTCCTAGAGTGGTTCCACAATTGAAACCATGGTATAACTTGTGAAGTACGTGGAAATTGGTGGTTGATTGCAGAAGTCAGAGCGGTGTGGATCCAAACCACCCTCAACAACCTTCGCAATCACATGATAATATCACATATATGGTCCAATCCGAGAGCTGCACGTGAAAACAAAACTTGACTTCAAGCCAAATCATCAATGAAAAAGTCACAAGGACCATGCTTTCACTAATGAAAGACTTGATTGGTTCAAGAAAACTAGGAGGTTTGAAGAATATGGCAAAGTCAGCATAGAAGGAGGGAGAAAAAGATGATGTACAAGCCATAACAAGAAAACCTTACACCAAACTCATTAATAAGTTGAGTTCAAATGCAGAGATGAGGTTGAACCCTGTTTTAAAGGATTTGGTTATCAATGTATATGAAAATGAATAAGAGGATGAAGAGAGTGCACGGGTCAGTATAAGCATATATACATGGTTGATAGACAGAAACAGAGGTAAGTTACATCAAGTGGGAGTGAGGTTTTGAGAGGTAAGGCACTTGATCTAATGTTCTTAGCACCGCATAGGGAAGTGTTATTCCTAGTTAGAGACAATATTGTAACCTGGGTCTGCACCCATGCCCTTTCCTTCCTTGACCCTATACATCCATCAAGTCTTATTTTTGTTTTGTGTTTGCTAAGCTTATTCTCCATGATTTAATCACTCAGCTTCAATGGCCCCTACCCGTATTTACTTATTTTGCAACATCTTTTGCTTTCTTGAAATATTATTACATGTTTTGGTTTGAGTTTGAAAATACTTGTCATCATGTTTATCACTAATTGAGCATGAAGCATGTCGAAAAATTCCTTTGTGTGCACGGGAAACATCCAAAAAGAAAGACGCAACAATCCATTTCAGGTTTAGATTGTGAGAACAAATAGGTTAAATTTTGAACAGTGGAGATATAATAGTTAGATCAGATCAGCGACTCTCATGCATTCAGAGTTCCAGAATCGTGCGAGGTTTAACCATAGAATAATACAAAGTTTCAATTTGCGACTTCGACATTGAGGCGTTCTAGCTCATCTTTTTTTAAGTCTCACAAAACCCTGAAATGCAGGAGCCCTTTTGGCCCTTGGTTATGGAAGGTTGCGAAGATGAAGGAAATAAGTGCAAAGTGTGAACTGCGCGGAAGACAAGTTGACTGAGATTGGGTCGAAGTGACCAAAAGAGCAGAAAAGACAGAGAGAAGTAAGATAAAGCAATTCATTGGACGGAGAGATTTAGGAAGACAAATCAACAAAGAAGATGGATCGTCGATGACTCAACAAGTGGAAAAAGCCACCAATGGATGCTTTGGAGCACCTCATGAAAAAGAAGGAAAGACAGGCTGGCGAAGCTTGGAAAAGATGAGTCAATTTGACATAGGGTTTTAGACACCTAGGGTTTTGGTATTTAGGGTTTTGACACTTACGTTTCGGCCTAAGGATGTCTGAGAGTCATTGCAATGTATAAATAAAGGTCTAGAGGACCTGGGATTGGGTTGTTTTTGATTTATTCATCATTCATGCATGTTATGAGTGATTATTGTTGATGTGAGAGAGAATTTTTATGTGTGAGAGAGAATTATCATATTGTACGATCTTCAGTTGGGTGTGAAGATCAACCCTACAGCTAGGTGTACAGGGAGGGGAGAGAGGAAAAGAGAAAGAAAGAGAGAGATATGCAAGCTAAGTGCAGATAGAACTATATGCTTTCACATAATATATTATAAAGCACAGTTCTATGGACATAGCCCTAGGGAGAGGGTGAACCACATATATCATGTTGTTGTGTGTGATTGATGTTGTGTTCTTCTAATCTATGATATACTGTTAATGCAATATTGTGTTAGATCTGAGATATACTGTGTGAAGTAGGATTAAGTCGGTAAAGAATAACTAGATTTGTGAGTGTTACCCTAGACCCACTTTGCATTTCCTCTGGTTGTAGACACATGTGTCTTGCAACCCCCTATAGCTACTTTGGGTGACAATGTATATGCTTTGAAGGTGTTGGCGAAAGGGCTAGTAGTTAGGGCTTGTTGGTGCACTGTTAGAACTGAACCCTGGGTCTGCCCATGTGCCAACAAATGGTTCAGTTGTCGAGATTGGGATCTTCTTGAGGGAATGTCAAGGTGGTTTCCATCGAAGACAAAGACTTAGAAGTGGATAGAAGAACAAGAGAAGGACTTCGTTGAAGCTCAGAATAAGAATCCTAATCTTAGTACAAAGGATTGATTTAGAAGGTATATATTTACTTATATACAAGAGATTTTTCTTGGAGGAATTCATAAGGATCTATACAAGTGTCTACCCAGATTAGCATATACCCAGTTTGAGATCAGACTCAGACCGCCTGTGGTTTGGACATCGACATTGATCAAGAATATCAAGAGAGTTGATAATGCCATGTCAAGAGAAGTAGATCACTAGTTTGATAGTACCATTGGAGGGTATATCACTGAGTTTTCTATTGATAGAGTAGAATCATATAGCCAAGCAGAAAGATATTTCTTTAAGAGACCAAGAGGAAATTTTTTACACTTCTTGAATTTGAAGATCAAGATGTTATTTCATGAGAAGAACATCATGAAGATATAGTAGTGGTTCATATTGACAAAGATAATGTTCAAGAATTCAGAAAGCGACAATGATACAAAGGTCAGACACACGCGCAGTGGGATAACTTTCAGAGAAGTTCCTCTAGTGGACTTGTTTGAGAAGAATCACAAACCACCAACACAGGAAGAAGGGTTCTACAGTGGATAAGAAGAAGAGATACTAAACAAGAAACATTCAGAGTCCTCTAGGGCAGAAGAAGGGAAGACTGAAGAACCTCGCCGACAAGAGTCAGAAGCTTCAGGGACTGCGCAAACAATTGAAGTAAGTACTGTTACACCTCCTATTTTTTTAACAACATTAAGTAACCAGAGTAAACTAAGTTATCAGAACACTCAAAGCACTAATAACAACGGTTCAGTGCATACTCAGTCAGGAACCCTAGGAATATCTATGGAAGATGAGATGAGGTTACCCACCTTTAGGGGAGATGGATCTGAAGATCCTGATCAACATTGGTTCTTATGAAAATTTGTATGGAGTATTAAGAATGTCACTAACGAAGCTGTTAAGAGAGCTCAATTTAGTACTACCCTAAGAGACCATGCACTGAGTTGGTACATGAAGTTTTTCCAAGGATTTGTCTAGTCGAAACCACTAAATGAGATCAAGACTGCGTTGATTTCAAAATTCAAGAAACCCAAGTTGGAGTCGCAGTGCATCACAGAGTTGAAAGAAATCAAGAAGAAAGTAGAGAAACCTATTTGGTAGTTTGATCATAGATTTAAGACCCTGACAAGTCATTTGAGTTTTCAAATTCCAGATGAACAAAATAAAGAATAGTTCGTTGCTGCCCTCTTACCACACATCAGAGTCCCTCTAATGCAACATAATATTGCTTCACAAGATGAGGCACTGGATATCTCTATGAAACTAGAATCAACCCCTATGGGAGAGTCCAGCTCAGGTATGGGTCAAATTTTGAGTCAGCTAACTAGATTATCACTACAAGTTGAAGATATGAAGAAGGATAAGGGAAATGATAAAAGAGAACATATTTTTTGTATTAGATGAAAATCAGAAGGTCATGATAAGGAGCACTGTCCTTTATTCCATGAGTACTTGGATTCAAGATCCCCGAGCCCTTTGAAGAAAGTTACTCTACCTTGGTGTGAGGTATGTAGAAATAGACATTGCCCTGGAGAATGATATTACATGCAAAAATATGTCTAAACACCTACCAAACTTTAATGCACATTTTGTAAATCTGTGGGGCATGATGACAAAGATTGTAGGGCTTATGACCTCTTGCATGAAATATCAAGAGACACATATAAAATTCAAGGTGAAGTACATCAAGAAGGAAATACTATGTAGTTTAACTCCCCATGAAGAGGAAACTTCAACCCTCATGGAGGATTCATAGGAAGAGGATAAGGAGGAGGCATGGATCGAGGTCAAGGATAGATCATTTGTTATAACTTCTCATAGCTAGGTCACTTGGCAAGGGACTGTCAGAACCCTTGTACCACTTGCAGTTACTGCAACTCATTTGGACATGTCATAGAAGATTGTCCTACACTGTTAGCCAAACTTTGGGAAATATGAGGAGGGAACCAACAAGTACAACCAATCTTAGCAGAACCTCGTGAAGTGGATCCTAGAGTTGGCATTATCACTAGAGGAGGAGCTGCTATAGAAGAAGATAGGTTTACTCCAGGGAAGATTACAAAAGAATCAAGGGTCAGAAAAGATGCAGAGAAGACATGGGAGTTTGATTAAAAGAAAGAGAAACAGACATTTGAAGAGGCAAGAAAATAGTTTGGAAGAGATCAGGATTCTTCATCAAAGGCACAACCAGAAGTGATAGAATGTGGAATTCCCTTGGCCTTTGATCAATCTGCTTTTCCCAGAGAAGGAAAAGAGGTAAGAAGACTTATGGAATTTTTATTTACTTGCATTAATTTGATTAAGGATGAAAAATCCATACAAGAACTACAAAATTTGATCAGACAGTATGAGATAGGAAGGGAAGATCCTCTACTGAATAAAGCAATACATCAATTATCCAAAAAGAGAAGGACAAATAAGGAATTACACCTTAATGCCCAAATTGGAGATTATGATATAGACTATGTGGTCCTCGACTTAGGGTCGGAGGTCAATGTTATGATGAAGCAGACCTGGGCACTGATGGGAAAACCTAAGTTGATATATTCCCCTATCGAGCTTAGGATGGATAATCAGCACGAAGTAATCCCCTTTGTTAGGCTCGAGAATGTCCCTGTGGACATTGATGGGGTAAGAACATTTGTGGACTTTGAGGTGATTGAGATAGTTGATGATAGTTTTCTTTGTCATGTGTTGTTAGGAATTGATTGGGCTTTCAACAATTCCACTATTGTTGACTTAAAGAAAATAAGAATCACATTTGAAGGTCTTGGCCTCAGGGTCATTTCACCTCTGGATCCTGATGAAGGTCGAAGATACACAAAACCTATCATCGAAGAAGATCATGCATATGAGCTAGAGAATGTATATAAATTGACATCAAGACAACAGGATTACATTAACCCTACAATAGACGAGAATTTGAGTTGGCGAAGTGACACTAAATGCTCATCGGACTCAAAAGAAGCACTGGAGAACTGGCAGAACAAAATGTATGAATTTTCTGCGTGGAGATGTGCCAGATTGACCAGAGAAGTTTGTTGGATCAGCACAACAGTAAGTAACTTTCCCACATTTGATGGTTTGAATCACTTAGAAATGTTCTTACTGGAATTTGAAGAAGTTGTACCAGTACAACATATATTGTTGGCACTGGATGAGGCTTTGAAAGCTACTCCATCAAGATGGTGGGGGACACATAAAAAGAACATAACAGACTGGATGCGATGTTGCACTTTGATGACAACATGATTTTTAGACAACATTGAAGGATGTGAAGTTAGATACATAGGTCAAATTTGTCCGAAGGACCATGTGCGATGTTGCGAGAAGGCCTGGAGCATCATTCCTCAAGAACAGTGGGTGCATAAATTCATTAATACTCTAGACACAATGCCTATCAATTGGTATCTTCAAGTAGAACTGTGTCTCACCACTTCAGATTGGTACGGTATGACTTAGAAATTTATAGCTACATTTTCATTTGAAAGCCAGTACCCTTCAGTAGATGAATCTCTACAAGTTGTTAGACAAAAAGTATTTGAGGAGGCACATAGCCTCCCTGTGGAGCAAGAAGAGGATGAATGGACTGCACCTCTTCAAAAACTGCAAGGATGTTACAATATCAATGCCGATAAAGACGATGATCCTAGGAATGTGAACATCATAGAAACAGAAGGACAGAGAGTCGTACAAGGTGTTGTAGGAAAATATCCCTGCAGACAGGTAGATTGCCTCAAAGAGCTTGACCCTAACACTAAGACAGAAAATGCTTAACGTGGAAACTGAATTCCTTTCAAATCTATCTAAACTAACACATGTGAAGGAAGGATGACAGAAGTACCTGTTTATCGATGTTTGTCCCTACACGCTCCGAGTTGCGCTCCGATCCTTTGCTCCTAGCTGAGCCCTGTAGACAAACAAGATACAACCACTTCCTACTCTATTGATATTATCTTGAAAACAAATCTATCTATCAAAGACAAGTTCATGTAACATTAGACACAAACTAGAAAGAAACAGGCCAAGCGTGTCATATTAATGAGAATAACGACAACAGTACTTACAATCGTGGATGTGAATGCGACAGCTTTGTCAAGTCCCCTTCGTCTAACCCTTGCCTGAAAGATCCACAACCTGGATAATAGCAGCTTCACTGATCACTCTCCTTTGTCTGACTGTGTGTTCCCTATAGGATCATAGGTTTCATGCTAGCAATTCTTCCCCTTTCCACCATCATAGAGCCTGCTTATATAGGTTAAGAGGAGCTTAACCTCTTGAGTTATCTTTAGAACAAGTTGGGGAACTTCCTCCTCAGATCAGGGATCTCTTGATGAAACCAAGAATTCGAATACAACTGCCTCCTAATCTTGAAAGATCCTCCCCTTATTCTCCTCAACGGGCCAGCTACTGCCTCAGATTAGGCATCGCTCCCTTAAAAGGGGCATCATAGCACTGGAGCGCTCCCTGAAAAGCTTAAGGGAAGCGCCAGCGCTCCAAAAGTGAGTAGCGCTCCTCAGAAGGGCAGGGGAGCGTTATAATGCTCCCTGATGCCTTGTAGGGGAGCGCCAGCACTCCAAAGGTTGTTATAGGGGAGCGCTCCCCCTAAAAACCTTTGTTTCAGGGCTCTCTTCAGGTTTTAAGAGTTCCTTGTCTTCAGTTAACCAGTTCTTCTCCTTCAAATCAAGTACATGATATTTTTTAAGTGTCTCCTTAGTGTCGTCAGCATGGCAATATGCTCGAACATTGTTTGCGACACTTGTGACCAACTTGCGACACTTGCGAAAGTTGTAAGGAAGATGCGACACTTACGACAATTGAAAGGAACATGCGTCACTTATCCATTTGAGTAATTTTGACGTGTAACAGATTGCCCCCCAAAGTATGAAGTTAGAAGATGCGAACTGATAACTGAAATGATTTGCAGACGCCCAAGCAAAGGTATAGACTCAGAGAACCTGACGGAAGCTGCACACAAACATCCAACAAATATCATGACAAATTTCAAAACCCAAGGCAGGCATACCTATGCTTGGGTGATCAAGACTTGCAAGATATGGCCGCCATAAAATACACTGCGGATCCATAATTGTATTGATAAAAAGTGTATAGCCACCGAAAATACAACGTGGATCTATACTCTAATGACTCAGACTGTTAGTAGCCACAAAGAATATAATTAGCAGATCCCCTAATTTATTTTGTATTTATTTATTTTTAAATCAGTTTCTCAAGTTTTTCGGGACATCTTCGCTTCCAAACAATTTAACTGCAGAAAATGTAATTTGGATTTCGATTATTTTGAGCTACATTACCTTGAGTTTCCCTGATCAACCAAGAACAATATCTATCTAATGCAGCGTAATACTGCTTTAGCTCCATGTACTGGGGTATATTATATGCGAATTCTGAAACAACTCAACTGCGATAAAACTCTTAATGAATCTTCAATAAACGTAATATATTGGATATATCATGTGCGCTTCCACAAAATCGAAATACATTATTATTACGAAACTAAACAAAAACATTATTACATATTATTTCACTCTACGCTAGCTGCATTGATTCGGGAATCGGGGCTTCATGCAAATCTGCATGAGAATGAAACAACTAATTCAATTTAGAAACAACAGAGAAATGAAGAGCAGCAGGAGAGATCAGTAGACTTAGAGAATCATGAGATAAACTGTAGAAAACCAAATCAGTAGCACTCATAGAGTGTGATATTCACGCAGAGACGGAAGTAAACGTCGCCCTCGTACGCATCGGTAGAGATGGTGGCGATTCCTCTTGCCATTAAGAAATCTCCGGTGCCTCCCACCACTGATATATCTCTGTATTTTGTAAGGATTGGATCGGCTCCAGAGAATGTGATGGTGCCTTTGTAATCTGTAGAGTTCAGCACAAACGTGAATCCAAGCCAGGAGCTGAAGGTGTTCTTCATGTCGTAAAAGTAGAATCCTTGAGCTCTGCCCACCGGAGGGGAGTGGAAATTGTTGTCGAGAGTGATGGGATCATCGAACACCGCCAGATCTCCAAAGTGGTTGTCTTTTCCACTGAGAAGTGTGAGGTTCGCCCCCTGCGGCGCACCCACAAGCGTAGATGTTGCGTTGTCAGCGTTGAGGCCATTGTAAATTACATCATGGAAATACAACACCAGATTCCTACATGGCTTTGGGAATGGGTGCTTCTTCCAGCTATGCCCATCACTACTTTGCAACAACACAGTGGACACTACAAGCCATACAAAGCACAACTGCACAGCTCTATTATACTTCTTGACTGTCATTGTAAATACAGAGCAGTCACTACACAGATATAGATGTGGGATCTGGGAATGAATGCAAATTAGCTACTGAGAAGTGGGAGCGGCTTGGAGTAATGCCCATACAACTCTCTCTATATATAGAATGAATCACAGCACTAATCCTTAGTATCAGTGTAAATTATTTGAACAAATAAACAGTTTTGTGGGAGAGTCGGTATGAGTAATTCGTTCAAAGGCATAGAGTCAATTTTGACACAAACTCTAGCCGACGCAAACGGACAACAGCGCACTATGTGAAGGCAACCTATAAGAAAGCTTCATTTTATTTTAGAGCTGTCATTTCCATGAATATTTGACTGATAAAATATTTACAGAAAGAACAAAGCGGATTACGCAGATCCTTGAGATTTAGTATGTACAAATCTAGTGGTCTATATCTGAGGTCGGAAGTTGGAACGTGGATGGCTTTGCGGTTAAAAAGGCAAATCATGTCGCCCGCCTCTACTATACTAGTACAATGAATACAGACACTTCTTCAAACTAAACTATAGTTTTGACTGAGATATTAAAAATACATACGCAACATCGTTGTCAAGACCGAGTAGGTAATTGGAGGTAGTAGATAGAGGATGGAGGGTAGTCGACGCCTTGTTACACCCGGCAACTGCAATGAAAGTTCTCACACCCAGCAAATGCAACGAAAATAATGTGCTTCTCACTTTGAGTCAGTCGGTGCATCATTCACGTGTCTGTTTGGTGGGGAGAATCTAGCGGTGGACTGTCACCCGACATTACTTTATACGTTAGGTTTGACGCAACTTGGGCCCTAAAGCCACTCTTATTATTTCACTCGTTGTCCTGTAGAGTGAGTTTGGTAAGTAGCGACCCTGGCATATTGTTAGCCTTGATTCTTGTTTTTGGTTTCTGGAGTTATGGATTTGGAGTTATGGATTTGCTTTTTGAGTTGTTGAAGCAAATTTGTGCACTTTGTTGTTGGTAATTGATGTAGTTTTGTCAATCATTTGACATGATGTAATCCATCAATTCATTTATAGTTTTTTTTCTCCTCGAGCTTGGTATGCCAAAATGGATAGATTTCTTATTGAAACTGGATTTTTTAGATGTCATTGTGATCCTAATGTCTATACCAGGAAAGTAGGAAGCCATCTCATAATCCTTGTCCTTTATGTTGATGACCTTATCCTTATTGGTAGTGACTCAAAAATTTTAAACCATGTGAAAACCAACCTTAAGAAGAAATTTGAAATGACAAAATTAAGATTTTTGCACTATTTCCTTGGCCTCCAAGTTTTGCAAACAAATGAAGTAATTTTTCTTTGCCAGTATAAGTATGCTTGTGAACTTCTTCGTCACTTTCACATTGAATATTGTAAATCAACCCCTTCTCCCTTCCAGTGTGGAGTCAAGCTTGCTGTCACCTGTACTTCTCATGTAGTTTATGCCACCTTGTACCTTCAGTTAGTTGGTAGCCTCTTATACTTGACTCATACATGTCCTGATATTTCCTTTTTTGTTGGTCTTGTTTCCCGGTATATGTAAACACCCCATGAAAGCCATTGGAAAGCAGCTAAAATGATGCTTCTGTATGTTCGAGGTACAGTTTAGTTCGAGATACATTACAGTTTAGGGGAACTCCTTTATTGGTTGGTTTCACTGATTTAGATTGGGTTGGAGACCCTGATGATCAGAAGTCTACTGCAGGTTATGTTTTCAGCCTTGGTTTAGGACCTATCACTTGGGCCTGTAAGAAACAAAAGACTATTGCACTTTCTTTAGTAGAAGCAGAGTATCGAGCATCCGTAAATGCAAGTCAAGAAGCCTTATGGCTTCAACAAATCCTTTCAGAGTTTGGATTTTAGCAACAACATCTGACCAACCTTTGGTGTGACAATCCGAGTGCCATCAAGTTCACCAAAGACCCAGTTCAACATTAGTGCAACAAACACATCGAGCTACACCTGCACTTCATTAAAAAGCTCATTCATGATCAAGTTATTAAAGATCTCTTTTTCCCTACAGAAGATCAAGTTGGAGACATTTTCACAAAGTCTCTTACAGTAGTGAGGTTTTCCAAACTTTTATCTATGTTAGGAGTTCAAGAAGTTGTCATTAAGGGGGGGATAGGCTCTAATTACGTCTTCCTTCTCCTATTGTGTCACTATTGTAAATCCTTCAATCCTATCCCAAGTTTTTATGAAGGGGGGATGTTACAATATTTAGACACTTAGGGTTTAGTTAATATCTACTTGGTTCATTGTGTTGTTAGGTAAAAGTGTGTTTCTCAGTGTGTTTCTTTATGATGCAATAGTATGCATTTGTAGTTAATAAATCCGACGGTCATGATATGTTCCCGAAATAGAGTGATCCAACGGCTCATATTCTACTCCATCGTAAAAACTACATTGATCCATGACTTAACACCCAATTGTTCCATGATCTCTATTTAAAGAGAATGGAGGGTTATTTTCTGATGATCGATTGTGAGAAACTCTCTTGTAAAATATCTCTGTAATCTTTTTCTTTTTCATTAATTAATTTCTCCAAGTGGCCGCGTTGGCTGAGGCCGTGGATGTTTCCCTGTAGGGGTTTTACCATGTCAAAATACTAGTGTGTTGATCTTTGATCTAGTTGTGTGAGTGGTTATTCAATGTGTTCGTCCTTCAACATAACTTCATATTATCCATGCATGTATACATACATTTTAGTAAAATGTTTTGATGATATAATAAACACGTAGTTAATATTATTTAGTTGAATGTATAATATATTTGATTTTTTAAAAATATATACAATATATGTTATTTTTATTTTATTTTATTTATAATTAATTATGAGTTTTAAAAAATTACATTTATAATATTGTTTTTTATATGAAGGATGTTTCAATTTATAACATTTTTTTTATGTTTTAGAATCACACATTATATATATATATATATATATATATATATATATATATATATATATATATATATAATTGGAAGATATATTTATGTCTATAGGCATAATAACCTCCTATAATTGGGGGTGGAGTATGAAGAGCCTTCTTAATTAGATTCAAGGAGATCCATGACAAATGTACAACCACGATCAATTGGATAATCTGTTAAAAATGTGCATTTAAAAATTATATAAATTTGAATTTCATTATTTTCAATACGAATGAGGGACATCGATAAATCTGTAATGGAGGGGATGTAGTGGCTATATAGTTGAGGAAAGAGTGTATTGGATTCCATGTGTCTGCCTGTGAAAGAGTGGTTCTCTCATGTTTGTCGACCCGACAAATAGTAGGGACACCTTTCAAAGTTCAATATGAGAAAAAAAATGAGTTGTCGAAATCCACTGCGTGTCTAGACGTGGGAAATAGTTGGTCGCACATGTACAATGGATGGATCACGTGTACCAATGATCTGGATTATTTTAGGAACGATTGTTACACATTGAAATTACTCACTTTGATAGTGTCGCAAGTGTCGTCATTACAAGTGTCGCAAGTGTCGTATTTTGCTCATAAGTGTCGCAAGTGTCAGGAAAAGCATATTGTCATAATGCCTATGTTGTACCTATAACGACATCGGAAAGACACTTGAAACACATCAAACACTTGATTTGGAAGAAGAGAAATGGGTCAACAGAGTTATGTACCTCTTTCCATTTGAAAGAACCACTGAATTTGAGCTTTTAGAGGAGAGCGCTCCCCTAAACCTCTGTTAGGAGTGCTGGCACCCCCCTATACACTATCTGGGAGCGTTATAACACTCCCTCTACCATTTTGAAGGAGTGTTGATGCTGTTAGGAGTGTTGAAACCGCCTATACTTTACTAGGGAGCCTTATAACACTCTGACAACCCTTTTAGAGGAGCGTTATCTATTCTGGGCAGCAGTTGGTTTGTTGAGAAGAATGGGGGAAATATCTCTTCAATCTTTGAAAGCAGTTGGATTTGAATCCTCAATCAAGCCATAATCTTAGGGAAGATCCCTAATTGAAGGAGGAAGATCCTGAACTTACCCTAAAGATATCTCAAGTGGTTGGGCTTCTCTAACCTCTATAAGCAGGCCCTCTCATGGTGAAAGGAGAGATGATTTTGGAGGCATGAAACCTATGATCTCATAGGAAACACATAGTGAAGTGGAGGAGAATTATCAGTGAATCTATTGTCATTCTGATTGTGGGTCTTGTGAGAAAGGGTTAGACAAGGAGGACTTGATGAAACTGCGGCACTCGCATCTACGGTTGTAAGTTTTCTTCATTGTTGTTCTCATCAATATAATATGCTTGGCCTGTTTCTTTCTAGTTTGTGCTTGATCTTACATGAACTTGTCTCTAAGTAGATAGATATGTTTTAATCTAATCTCAATAGAATAGGAAGTGGTTGTACTTTCGTTTGTTTACAGGGCTTGTCGAGGAGCGAAAGATTGGAGCTCAACTTGGATCCTGCCGGGACAAACACTGGTAAAAGGTACTTCTCTTCTCCATCCTACTCACACATTAGTTTATCTAGATCTAAAAGGATGTTAGTGACCATGATAAGCATCTTCTGTCTTAAGAGTTAAGAGTCTAGCTCTCAAGAGGAGATCTACCTATCCGCAGGGAGATTTTCCTTCAACAGAAATTGGCGACTCCGCTGGGGATCGAATCGAAACCTTTTAGTTTTTGTTTTCCTCATAGAACTTGTCTTACCCCTTATTCTTTTTAAGACCTTCTTCACCCTATATGTTTGATTTCACATGCTGATTGACTCTTTACCCCATCACATTCATCTTGATTGCCAAAATTTGACTGAAATTTTGGGTTTTTGGACAATTTTCTGAGTTTTTGAAGCCTAGTGCCCCTGTGCCTATGTTAGCCCAGCGCCAGCACTCCCTAGAAGTATTAGACAGATATTTATAATGCTCTGGTGTCCCTTACACCAGAGCGCTAGCCTCTCCGTTGCAAAAATACCTTCCAAAATTGCATTTTTTGAGGTGCAGACCCTGTTTTTTCACTTGTTGAGGTTCTTTGTGATTCAATGCTTCTTCCCATTGAATTTTGACATCCTTCCTTCTAAGGAATGAGCACTTTTCTGTTCATATTTTGTGGCATTCTTTCTTCTTTTGAGTTTTCTGCTGTTGATAACTTGGAATCAATCCATTGCTTTCTTCTCTCTTATCTGACTCAACGAGAACTCTGGTGAAGGGAATCATAAATATGTGAATCATCTCATTTGGTTCTTTGAGGCCATTGTTCTTAAACATCTCTCTTTTGTGTGAATTGTTTGATTTTTCTTTGTTATCTTTTGTTTTCTGTTTGCTTCTTGTTTCAATCATAGCAAGAGGGTGTGTGTTGTTTGTGCGAAATCTACTCATACTTTTCCGAATCTCCTTGATCTGAAAGGGTGGTTGGTAGGAGAAGTTTTTTTTCATTGAATTAATCATCATTCGCATACAAATGACAAAGATACATTTTAGTGATAGGTTTGCATATTAGAAGGTGTTTTTGAAAATGTTTTAGCATTGCATTGGTTTCGATTGAAAACCAATTGATTGAGGACATTTCATATTAGTGTTTGAGAGTGAAAACCACTCTTTCTCTTTCCCTTAAATATGCGTTCATTGAAAAGAAACGATTGCTTATCATCTTTTATGCATCTTTTTGGGAATTGAGTCCTCATCTCATCAGTTTCACTTTTGTGCACCCTTTGAGTAAAGAACAGTTGTAAAATGGACGCTAAGTAAAAGTTATCTAGAACATTTTTTGTTTTTAGGATCTTCCACCAACAGTAGACTAGGGTTAGCACTTTGGATTAGGTTGTGAGTACAACTCTCCAAAGTTTTCAAAACAGACATTAGCATCCTGAGCTAGGGAGAGTCAAATCCAATTATCATATTGGTTTCCTAGGATCCCCCTCTCACACAGGGGTTACGCACGAGGTCACATTCGGGCGAATTACAGAGATTATCCCTCCATGGTTCAACTGTTTGTAGTGGTCGAATCGTATATTGGGGGTCACTTGCAGGTATACCCAGGATTATGTGTGGGAGCCTCTCGGGTTGATTTTGGACTTGTTATCCTGCCCATACGTTTCGGATCGGATTGCCGACTGTACCCGCCTAGGGATTCACTACGAATTGGTGTCTTTAGTTGCCATAATCTTTAGGTACTTACACAAGGTGACTGTGAAGGGAAGTCTCACTGTACCTGGAACAGACATTGGTCAAACTCACTCGGGCTCCTTGGAGGGTAAATCCACAATTACTGCATGGAAGCTTACACTAAGGTGAAAGTCTGTTAAGAAGGTCACCATTGTAACTGTTCCACCATATCATAGCCCCTTCTTGACTTGATCAGGCGATGTTGGATTTCATCACCAAATAGTACGATCATCGAAAGAAGTTTTGTTTGCTTGGTTGATTCCTAGATTTTATTAGCGTATGCTGCTTCTTTTTGTTAGTTGGCCCTAGATTTTCACTGTGTTCTATTATTCTCCACAATTGAGCCCGTAGACTATAAAGGTCTTTGCCGATCACGTAGGATGGAAGGGCTACCTCCGAAAGGCTATCAACCCTTACCTCCTAACCCTCCAGAAGAAAACTACCATAGAGAGGTAGAAAATCAATTCGACGTTGGAAGTGCTCTTGCTCCTCAATTAGATAACTCAGAAGGCGCTTTGGTCATAGTTGAAAATCCCACTACATCTGTGTCGGTAACTCCTCTCAAACCACTTTTGGTTCGTTTAGACTCCTTTGGGAAAATCATAGATGAAGAGATCCCATGATTACCGCAGAGGATCTTTACCGAAACATATATGGGATCCACAAAACCAATCTTTGGTGACGAGTATAGGACTCTTGTTTGTCCTAGAACCACAGTAGATACCAATCCCACACTTGCTTATTCTGTATGGAGGACTTCATGAGGACACGGCCTCTATGAACATTTTGAATCCTTTTGACAACCCTTTCAACCTCATGACCCTCCTAGTGAAACAGGACCATCCGGTCAAACCATGAATCACCCAGTCGATCAAGTTATTAACCCTACCATTACACCAGCACAAGTCCATCCTAATGCTGGACTCATCACCTCTACTCACCTCCAAAGCACTTCAATCTCTACCCCCTTTTCTACAAGTTTTTACTCTACATCTCCACATGTTCGACACGATCCTACTGGGACATCTTCTCACCCAAGAATGTAGACCCCTACTGGCCAAACACAACTAGATGGAGGTCAACCACCATCTAATGAACATTTCCCTCCTAGAGGACTACCTTTCCATGGTGGGCCTACCCCTCCTAGGGGACAACCCCCTTTTCATGCTCCTCCTAGAGGGAAACCTCCATTTGCTAGTCATACCCCGGTTGTAAATCCACCGTTGGCAGGGGGAAACCTTTGTTTGTTGGAAACCCTTCACAATCCTAGGGAGTATCTTCAGGAGGCATTTTTACTCAACCCCACATTGGGGGGTACTCGTATAATAACCCACTAAGAGGAGTATCCAATCCTGTTCCTTCCAAAACATCTTACGCACAATCTTATCCAAACGGCATCCCAAACACCACCTAGAGTTCTCCGGGACCACAGTCTTATCCTCCTCATGGGTCCAATGTGTATCCACCTCCAGGATCTACTCCTTACCATTCTCAAGGGAAAAATGTTTATCCTCCTCACAGGCAAATAAATCACCCAGCCTATAATGTTTAGAACCCACTGGGTTATGCCAATGTTTGTCATCCACCATCGAATCCTACTTATCCTGGCCAGAAACAACCGTATATAGGAGGACCTATTGGTTACAACTATCCACCTAACCCATTTTATGGTCCTACTGGTGTTCCTATGCCGCACTAGTATCATTCACAAATTAACCGACATCTACCTTTCCTTGCGACTCTGGATCTCCCAGATTTGTCTCGGTTAACTTATGATCCTATTTCTCATTCACTAGTTTGGCCAGTCATACCAACTAAACTTCCTTCTGATATTCCAAAATTTGACGGAAACCTTGGCGAAGATCCAAACAATCATGTGATAACTTTCCATTTGTGGTGTTCATCAAACTCCCTCATGGATGATTCTATACGTTTTCATCTTTTCCAGCGAACACTTACTAGTTCGGCAACAAAATGGTATATCGAGCTACCATGTGCTTCTTTCCATGATTTCAATTCCCTTGCCATGTCTTTCCTCATGCACTTTCAACTGCCTATTCGCTACAAGACGAGTACTGAACTCTTAACCTCCCTTCGTCAAACTAACTCCATGCATATCTCTAACCATATTCATGAGTGGAGGCAACGATGAAGGATGATCAAGGCCATCATTCCTGACATGCTATTGGTGGAATGGTTTACTAAATCACTGTTACCCCCGATCGCTCGTGATGTTGCTATGGGTGGTGCGGTCATAGAGGAACAAGCCATCGCTTGGGCTCAGTATTTAGATTTGGTTTATTCCCAATATGGTACTTTGTAAGATTTGCTTCCAAATGCTGCTCGAGCTAATACCGATCCATCTAAACCATCATCCTCATCTCATGCAGATGGTGTTATTGGTTCCGTCAAAACTCAATCTTTTTCCAAATCAACTACACCCTCCTCTAGCACCCCCTAAACTAAAATCTCCGAGGTGAATGCAGTTCAATCTTCCCCTTCACAACAATCTGGAGGTAAGAAGAAGACAAAGAATAAATCAAAAAATAACAATGAACAAACAAAAAATCAAGCTCAACCACCTGCTACCGAAAAGCAATCACAATAGAAACTGAAATTCCTGTGTATCATTTGTGGTGACGATCACTACACTCGAGATTGTCCACTTCACAATGAAGTGGCCAAAATATTCCAAGGAAAGTCACAACCCGCTGTGCTTACTCAGCCTTTTCCACAGCAGTAATCCATCGTTGCTCAAACCCCCTCTCCCGGGGGCAGTTCTAGCGATCCTAATGATGAGGCCTCGTCGAGTGCACATATTTATATGTTCAATGGGATTAATTTGACCACTCGATCTAAGGTATACAACACACCAGGTAACCTTGACAAAGGAAAAGACAGTAACGGTACCGGTACTTTACCAGATCCATCATCATCTTTCGTTAGTCTTCCATCGGTTAATCCTCTGTCTGGACCACTTCAGATTGAGAAATCCATGTTTGATTCTATCTTACGCCCTCCTAAGAGCACTATATGTAACGCTACCTTTAATCCTAGTTCACGTGCCACCTAGAAGTACAACAGTGTTGAAGATTTGGCTCAAGCACCATGTGCTATGTCTGCGTTAGAAGTTCTACAACATTGCCCCAGTCAACGTAGAACACTCTTGACCGTTCTTGGTGCTATTGATCCTGAGTCATCCAATCAGATCATGTTTAACCTAGACAATTATGCGTCTCGACTCTCCCACCAACTTGCTTTCCAAGTTGATGTTGTTGTTCACAATCAACAAATCCACCGAACTATTCTGGATGAGGGAGCCTTGACTTGTGTCATGTATTTGGTGTGTTGGAAAGGTTTAAAATCACCAGCACTCAAAAAATCCCCAACGATGTTACGCACCTTCGACAGGCAAGGTTTTCATCCCCATGGGATTTTACAGTCCCTGCCCATCCAATTGGGTGGCAAAACTGTTATTGTTGATGTCGAGGTGGTCGATGCTCCCCTCGATTACAACTTGTTACTTGGAAGAAGTTGGTTTTATGCTATCATTGTCGTTGCCTCATCAGTTTTTCAATGTGTCCAATTTCCTCATTAGGCAAAAATTATCACTGTTGATCAGTTGGATTTCTACATGACCGATGCTCGCATTCCCACTACCAACAATATTCCTTTCTTGGGAGACCACAAGATCATGTATGAAAGCGTTGGTTTTGGCTTACTGAAAGATTCTAGCCTCGTGCGTATCTTCCCTACACCACTTCCACCAACTACACATCATATTGCCACTGTCGATATGATTTCAACTGCAGCTTATCAATCTTTGGAATCATCTGACTCTTGGATTGTACCTTGTCCGTTGGAATTCGATGCACTAGGTGACACCGTGCCACTTAGTCCAGTCGAAACGTCATACGTTTCTATTCAATCTGTTTCTCCCTCGTCAGATGACCAACATCTATTGGCGCCTGATGTTTCCTTGATGCAATTACGGTTGAGTTCCTTGTCATCTGCGATTGACTACATTTCCCCAACTTTTCCTTCAGATGAATCTATTTTGGAGATGCTTCGCATTGACAAGTTACCTTGGGATAATAACCATCACCGATCCTCTTTTCTTCCCCCTCATGAAGAAATTCGGGTAGATATACAATCTATCTCCCATCCTGATGTCGATTTTCTATTGTCTCCCATGCTTTCAACTTTCGATGATTTGGATCCAGTAGTAGACATGGTGATTTCTTCAGTAGGGTTATTGGAGCCTGATCTCCTTACTCCTATCATGACCCTCGACATGTATTCATTCCCAAGTGATTATCTTCCATCCAACGAAGATCTCTTGGAATCCATGACTGAGTTTTGTCCCTTGACATGGTATCCTTCCAGAGCGTTATCCTCTCGGAAGCCATGAGCATAGTTTCTCTTCTCTGTGGCAAGCTCGTTAAAAAATAAAACAGAGGTCCTGAGCATAGTCTTTTCCTGTCTCAAGCTCATTAAAAAATGAAACAATCATCTCTCTTGAACCTTATTTTCATCCACCCTTCTCCTTTTTCTCATCTACTAGAGAAATTGGTGACGACCTTAGAGCCAGTGAATGAATTGAAGCTTGGAGGGCATGTCTCCAGCCTTTGATGATCTTTCTGGAGATAAGCCACTAGCTTTCAAGCTGGGGGCATACCGAGCTTAGTCTTTGTTCTTTCTCATGCTCATAAATACATGAGAATTCATCCAGGTAAACTTTTATCTCTTTTTCGGACCTGTATGGATACATGAAAAAGGAACACCCTAGAGTCTTCTTTAAGCTCTTTTCAGACTCTCTAAACATGAAAAGATCGTCGAGTGATATTGCTTCCTTTCCAACTCGTTAAAAGGTTTGAAAGGGCATCTTTCAAGTGATAATTTATCTCTCTTTCGGCCTCACGAGACTAACATTATGAAAAAGGACAACATTGGAGTCATCTTTAAGTTCTTTTCAGACTCTCTAAACATGAAAAGATTGCCGAGCGACCTTGTTCTTTTCAAGATCGTTAAAGTATTTGAAAAAAACATATGTTGAGCGATAGTTTATCTCTTTTTCGGTCTCATCAGACTACTTTACGAAAAAGAAACTGAGAGAGTTCTCTTTTAAGTGTTTTTCCAGACTCTATATGATCCGAAATCAGATTCAGAAGCCTATCAGGGCTTGAAAAATGCTCAAAAATGAAAGTGCTCAAAATCTGACGAAACCAACACCATTGCGTCCGTCTCGTCTTCCCGATTCCAGTGGTATATTTACTTTGTCAAATGGGCTCCGTATGCGAAAGTTATTGTGTTCTGATCGGAAGCCCAAATAGGTAAAAAGTCAAAGGTCAACTGGTCAAAAAGTCAACGCTGACATCAGCATGCTGACTGTGCAGTAGATGACGTGGCACTCTCTGGCTGATGGTGATTGGGCAGGGCAGACATGTGGTAGGCAACTGGACCAGTCAATGGTTGACAAGTGACATTTGTCCGTCGAATGGGAAAGTGCCACGTGGCCCAGTCATGGGCAGCCACGTGGCACCCAGTCATGGGCAAAGTGGCAAGTTTCAAAAGTTTTGGGGTCCATGGGTTTTGAACCCATGACCAAACACTAAGCCTAAGTGCCTTCACAATAGTCCTTTACCAATGTGCCACATTAATTCTTATGTTGTAAAACCCACAATATTAAATATATTGTATGGTATTATGCGCATAAAGGAGGAGAGGGGCCAGCGCTTAGCCCTTTGGGCTAAGCGCTTGGCCATATGGACTCGATATGACCCTGCTAAAGGAGCGCGCACCCAGGAGAGGGGGATTAAGCCTGAATTTAACCAATTTATGGTTTAAAAGTGGGTTTTTAACCACTTTTTGAGTTTTATTGCTAATTAAACTCATTTTTAATGTAATTAACTCATTTTTGGGAGTTATTGGGCATTTTTAGAGCCTAAATTCGTGGAGGAAGTTGAAGATGGATAACCAACTTCCCCACTATTTAACCAAGGCCATTTTGAGGCCAAGGGGACAGGTTTTGGAGAGCATTCAGAGCAGAGATGCTGAGGCAAAGCCAAGTCAAAGCCAGTTTGAGGCAGGGAAGCCGTTGAGGAGGAGATGTTGTCGGACCGTTTCTGAGAGCTCTGAACATCTGTTTCGCGTGTCGTCTTTTGTGCAAGATTCTAGAGATCTGGGTGAACATGACTAGATCAGTCTGGAAGCCATTCGACATTGTAATGATGTACCATTGAGCTTTCGAAAATAAATAAAGAAGCCTCCCCCACAGAGAAAAGGCCCGGAGACGTAGGCAAAGTTGTGCCGAACTCCGCTATCAACCTGTGCATTATGGTTTGTTGTTTTTCATTGTATTTCAGATCTGAAAATATGTTAATGGATGTATAATTCATTTTCTTTCTCGTTCTTTCGTTAATTTTCCCAATGGTCAATTAATGCATGCAAATAAAAACTCAACCATAAGTCATTCGAAAAATCCTGACGGATCACTATAATCATGAAAAAACTTCGAGTTTCCTGTCTTTGGACTCATTAAGAAAAACATCGACAGGCCCATATGGGACTGAACCCTTACTCATCCAGTTCATTTAAAAAAGGAAGAGGAACTTACCGAAGGTAAGTTATATCGAGCATGTGTTACCCTCCTCGAGCTCGTTAAATCAAAAAGAGGTACTCATCTATCTGGATGGGGGAAAAATTGAAAGAAGCAAGCCAAGCAGTTTTTGAGAACATTACCAAGTAACTCTTAGAGTTTCCCTTGAACACGGCACCTTGTCTTTGCACGCATTTTAATCCGCTAAACCTCTGCACTGAGCCAATCCTTTGAGTTTCTTTTACTCCTTTGGGTCACCCGACGTAAGTCACAGCATCCACTGCATCATCAAGTTTTGGTCCATGTCATGTTTCTGTTGTCGTGCCTCAGTGTTCAAGGGAAGTATCTGCCTCGAGAGTCAGCCATCACAAATATCTTGTCTCAATACCTATGTCAGTCCATGTTCATTTGATCTACCAATTACATCTCTTTGTTTGTTTCATGTCGTTGATGGGGGATACATCAAGTCCCTCCTTCAATGAGTCTATTCATGTCGACTTCAACACATTATCCAGGAACTAGACTTAGAAACCAATTAGTACTTTGGGACCTGCATGCCTCAATGGTAGGCCTCCTTAAATTCGACAGTGGGTTTACATCATTGACCTCTGATCGGATGATTCCACGGATGTTCGACTTCAGCTCATCCATTCACATTCGTTGGAATGTACTAGGGTACCTTGGGAATCATTGACATTAATGATGATTTCCCTTGCGCTTGTTAACGGTTTACATCATTGACCGGTAATCAAGTGGTTTCTACCATGTTCAACATCAGGACATCTATTCACATGGTTAGATTCGTACTACATCAGGATCGGTAAGAAGACCCTGGGTTGAGTGGTCACTCTGATATGTACTTTGCTCAGATTGCGCAGGAGTTTCTTTTGAACAATGAAACATATATTGTTACATAGATCCACTTTGTATTGGTCATGGCTATGTCTTATCATCTCGTAGATCCATTGTGTATTCTTCATGGCTACGATCAATTCAGGTCATAAGAGTATAGATCCACACTATATCCTCGGTGGCTATACCTTTTATCAATACAATTATGGATCTCCAGTGTATTTTATGGTGGCCATATCTTGCAAGTCTTTATCACCCAAGCATAGGTATGCCTGCCTTGGGGTTTGAAACATGTCATAGCATTTCTTGGATGTTTGTGTGTAGCTTCTGTCTGGTTCTCTGCGTTTATACCCTTGCTTGAAAGTCTACAAAGCATTTCAGTTATCAGTTCTCATCTTCTAACTTCACACTTTGGGGGGAAATCTGTTACACATCGAAATTACTCACTTTGATAGTGATGCAGGAGCATCTCCCACATCAAGCGAGCCAGTGCGGAAGGCAAGAGACAGTTGTACAAGTGCCAGCACAAAATTTTGAATTGTCTTGGAAGTTGTTGCATGATCTTAAATGAGCCATTAAGATGAAGAACACTTGTATATTGTAAATGGACCTTGAGCAGATTGCTCTCATCCTTAGTAGATAGAAGGCATTTACAGTAGTTAATGCAAGTAGGTAGAATTTTAAATTCTAGAATAGATAGTTTCTAGAGTGCAAGAGGGAAATGGGATATAGACACCCTCATTGTGCATTGTATCATTAGATTGAGCATTGAGGAAGAAGAGCAAGTAGAGAGCTGTCTACAGACACCCATGTACAGACATTTGAATTAATAGAAGAAAGCTTTGATTCAAATTCATAGTTTTGTGTCTGATTCTCTATGTATTGATGTTATGCTCAATTGATATTTTCTTCCAGTTATACATTTTCTTTTATATGCTGTGTATATGATTTCATGGTTGAATTGAAGTCTGAAGGGAAGAAGGAATGAGTTTCAATTGTTTCTCTATTTGAGCCAAAGAATTCCTGCAAGGAGTGCAGTTGAAGTGTCCGCAAGGAGTGCGTTGACAGAGGGTTCAGATAGAGGTAACCTTTGTTCTATTCACCCAAAAGTTGCAGTTGGGCCCAGGAGCCGTGCAAGGAGTGCTCAGGCCAAGTGAAGTTCAGGGTTGCAAACCTGAGCCAGAATCGAAGGACTATTGTTGCAGGTGTGCGCAGAGTCAAAGGACTTCAACACTTAGACATGGTTGAAGGTTTGTTGCAAGGAGTGCGTGCAATATTTTTCCGAAGGGCTTGGAAGCCGAGGAAAAGCTCAGGAAGGATAGGCCTTCAAATTCATTGAAGGACAACGTAGAGAAGTTGCGACTTAAAATTCACTAGAAGCGTCATAGGTTTGCATGCAGGGGGAACGAGTTCCATAAGAGGAACACTCAGCCATTTGCAAGAGTCATCGAGGAAGAACGGACAGTCGAATTTCCTTGAGGGGAGTTCGTGAAGTCCCAAGAGTTGTTCGATCTCCAGGAGGTGCAAGGGAGATACGACGTCATTTTCTTTGGAGGTATAAAGCTCAGGAGGGGTAGAGCCATTGATCTGAGTCCCGACAGGTACGATAATAGAGTGGGGCCACAGCGGAATTAGTGGAGGACAGGTGGTACGATTTATCGGAGTTCGAGAAAATTAAAGTCTCAAAACATTTGACATTAGGATTCATGATCCCGCGAAGTCCGAAATCCTAACGAGGTGACGGGACTGTTGAATAGTCAACCTGTGTGTGCATCTGAGTATCGGCACATCGGGCTTCGAAGTTCGGTAAATCCAGTTGTTTGATATCGCGAGTGGTGAAATCATGATAGGAGAAGTATCGATAGGCGGAGGAAGGGTCAGCGTTGACTTGCATCGGGGTTCGGGGATTCGAAACACCAACGCTCGACCATTGACCTCGCAATAGCGCGAAGTCTGATTTCCCGATAGAAAAAGGGAGATCTGGTGAGAGAATTTTGTGGGTACAGATTTACCGATAGGGAAATAGATGAACCGGTTAGTGTTCTTCGGGTTGAGGAAAGAGAAGATCCTGTGAGTGGACGTGCCCTGCGGAGTGCGCCTGCGTCAGTTAGGTATCAGAGCACATAAAGGTTTTTTGCTTTCTGTAGCAGAGAAGAAGAGAATTCACCATGCCGCCTAAGAGAAGGGATGCGCAGACACCCGATCCAGAGGATAGGGAAATGTCGAGGAGAAGGGGCAGACAAATGATAGATCTAGTCATGGAGAGAGAGATGCGTGATATTTGAGCTAGACTTGAAGACATGGAGACAACGCAAAGACGCACAACCAGTTCAGGGGATCTAAGTGATTCTGAAAGCGAAGCTGAGGCTGAACGAGAGGAGGAAGTTGCAGCCGAAGATGCATCAAATGAGCATTTGATCAAAGCTATTGCCAGGATGGGTGCAAGAGCAAAGATGGACATTCTAGTTTACGAGGGGAACTTGGATGCAGAGGATCTTCTAGACTGGATTAGAGCTCTCGACACATACTTCGACTATGAAGATGTCGAAGAAGACAAGAAAGTCAAGCATGTTGTCACATGCTTGAAAGGACAAGTATCATTATGGTGGGATGAGCTACAAGCTGATAGACGCTGCAAGGGCAAGCAGAAGATGAAGAGTTGGGATCGAATGATTGCAAAGCTGAAGGCAAAATTCATCCCCAGGGACTATCAAATTACTCTGTTTAGGAGAATGCAGAACCTGAGACAAAAGCTGATGACAGTGAAGGAATATATTGAGGAATTCTATAAACTGAACATCAGGGCAGGTCATCGGGAAAGCGATGATGAGAAAGTTGCCAGACACATGAATGGCCTGAGATATGATATCCAGGATGAGATGAGCATGGTAACCATTTGAACGGTGGAAGATGCTTATTAGATGGCTCTGAAAGCTGAGGAGAAACTAAGCTGAAAGCAAAGTCAAAGGGGTCGAGGCAGAAGTCAGCCTAGAGGTAAGTCAGTTGCCCAGGATAAATACCAGAAGCCCAAGGAGGAATGGAAGAAACCTCAATCTTGGACAGAGAGAGGTGGAACCTCGCAGAGGGGGCCATTTGTTGAACAAAGAGGGCAGCATAATGAGTAGAGAGGAGATTATGCTGATGCAAACACTTTTCCTCATACTAGAGGTAGAGGAAGAGGAAGAGGTGGAGTGATCACATGCTTCATATGCAGAAAGAATGGGCACAAGTCTTATGAGTGTCTAGAGAAAAATAAGGACATTGGGGAAGCTCACATCACCAAGGCACAGAGGCGAGATGTTGAGGAAGAAGACGCTGAAGGCGGAAGATCGCTCATGATGCAAAAAGTCCTTTTGACACCTGAGAAAGAGGTGGAAAGTTCAGTCCAAAGGACCAGACTTTTCAGAACAGATTGCAAGACCAAGGACAGGGTATGCAAGGTCATTGTAGACAGTGGTAGCAGGGACAATCTCGTATCTACAGAGATGGTAGAGAAGCTGGAGCTAGAGACGACTGATCATCCAAGCCCATATAGAGTTTTGTGGCTACAAAAAGGACACCTGGTAACTGTCACTAAACAATGCTTGGTTGAATTCAAGATAAGTGGATATAATGATAAGATCTTATGTGATGTTATTCCCATGGATGTTTTTCATCTATTTTTGGGTAGACCATGGAAATATGACAGGAATGTGATTCATGATGGGAGAATGAACACATACACCCTAGAGAAGAATGGGAGGACACACATGTTGCTTCCAATAAAGGATAAGGAGGTGAAGCCGGAAGTAAACAACACAGTACTTCTCATGAGTGGGAAGGAACTTCTTACAGAGGTTAAGAAGAAGGAAGATCCACAATTCTTTGTGGTCAAGAAGCTGAGAATTGTTCTGACTAGCACAAGAGTGGATGATTTACCAGAGGAAGTTCAGGAACTGCTGGAAGAGTTCGCTGACATTATAGTGGATGAACTACCTCATTCGTTGCCACCGATCAGGAGTGTGAGTCATCATATTGATCTCATAATAGGAGCCAGTTTTCCAAACAAAGACGTGTACAGATTGACACCGTAGGAAAATGAAGAGGTTAGGAAGCAAGTCCAAGATTTGTTGGACAAAGGGTTAGTCAGGGAAAGCTTGAGTCCATGTGTTGTTCCAACAGTACTCAGTCCGAAGAAAGACGGAGGCTGGAGGATGTGTACCGAATCAAGGGCGATTAATAAAATAACCATCAGGTACAGGTTTCCATTGCCAAGGATGGATGATCTGATGGACTTCTTGAGCAGAGAAAAATTCTTTTCAAAGATTGATTTGAAAAGCGGTTATCATCAGATTTGCATGAGAGAGGGTGATGAATGGAAGAGAACATTCAAGAAAAATGAAGGGCTATATGAATGGCTTGTTATTTCGTTTGGCTTAACAAATGTGCCAAGTACCTTTATGAGGTTGATGAACAAAGTCCTGAAGGAGTTCATCGGGAAATTTGTCATTGTGTACTTAGATGACATATTGTTTTTCAGTAAGACAATAGCGGAGCACCTGAAGCATTTGGCTACAGTGATGCAAAAATTGTAGCAGGAGAAGCTACTGATAAACATGAAGAAGTCCTCATTCATGAAGACAGAAATCATTTACTTGGGGTTTGTTATTTCGGCAAATGAGTTGAGGATGGATCCAGATAAGGTAGAAGTGATCAAGAATTGGCCATCACCGAGGAACATATTCGAGGTGAGAAGTTTTCACGGGTTAGCTAGTTTATACCGGATGTTCATCAGGAATTTCAGTGGAATTAGCACAGCGATGATGGATACAGTGAAGAAAAGAAAAATCTTTTCACTAGACTGAAGAGGCTAAGAAGAGCTTCAATCTGTTGAAGCGGAAGATTATGGAACAACCAATTTTGGTGTTGCCGGATTTCCAGAAAACATTTCAGGTGAAATGCGATGCAAGTGGATTTGCAATCAGGGCAGTCTTAAGTCAAGAAGACAGGCCGATAGCGTACTTCAGCGAGAATCTGAATGAAGCGAAATTGAAATATTCCAATTATGATAAAGAATTTTATGCTATCATACAGGCGCTGAAAAAATGGAGGCATTACTTGATCCCGAAGGAATTTGTTTTGTACAGTGACAATCATGCACTGCAGTTTGTGACTCAACAGGAGAAGTTGAATAAGAAACATGCCAAATGGGTTGAGTATATGCAGAATTTCACATTTGTAATAAAACATATTTCTGGTATTGCTAACAAAGTTGTTGATGCTTTGAGCAGGAAGTGTTTGTTGTTGCAGGAGTTCAAAGTCAAAACATTGGGTTTTGGTGATCTCAGGGGCATGTACGCAGATGATCCATATTTTAAGGAGGCGTATGAAGTGGCTGAGAATCCATTTCTTAGAGATAGAATCCCATGGATAGAATATATGATCTAGGAAGGACTGTTGTTTAAGGGCAATCAGCCGTGTATTCCGAATTGCTCCATGAGGGAGAATCTGCTGAAGGAGAAACACAGTGGAGGATTGGCCAGACACTTTGGTCATGAAAAAACATTCACAAAGTTGAGTGAATCATAATTTTTGCCAGGGATGCAAGAAGAGGTCAAGAGATTCATAGACAGATGCATAATTTGCTAGCATTCGAAGGGGAGAAAGCAGAATGTGGGATTTTATCAACCATTGCCCATACCAGAGAGGTTGTGGGATGAAATTAGCATGGATTTCATATTGGGGTTGCCAAGGACACAAAGAGGTGTTGATTCAATATTTTTGGTGGTAGATAGGTTTTCTAAAATGGCACACTTCATTCCATGTCAGAAGACTAGTGACGCGACTCACATCGCGAATTTTCTTTTTCAAAGAAGTCATTCGACTTCATGGGCTGTCGAAAAGTATTGTTTCGGATTGAGATACAAAATTCATAGGGAATTTCTGGAGGACCTTATGCAAGAAGCTAGGAACTAATTTGGCATTTAGTTCGGCTTATCATCCTCAAATAGACGGATAGACAGAGGTGGTAAATAGAAGTCTGGGAGACTTGCTGACGAGCTTGGTGACAGAACACCACAGCCAGTGGGACAACATATTACCACAGGCAAAGTTTGCTTATAATGACTCTGTTAATAGGAGCACAAGGTAGATTCCATTCCAGATTGTTTATGGCATACAGCTGAGAGGAATTTCTGAACTGAGGGATTTAGAACAGACTATGACTAGGAGCGCTAGTGCAGAAGATTTCGCAGAGGCGATGAGGGAACTTCACAGCAAGGTGAAGGAGTGGTTGCAGAACTCAAGTCAGGAGTACAAGCGCAGAGTCGATCAACACAGAAGACAACTTCAATTTTAGGTTGGTGATCTTGTTCTGGCACATTTGAAAAAGAAAGGTTCCCGAGAGGAACATATAACAAGTTGAAGATGAAGAAAATCGGACCATGCAAGGTCTTGAAGAAATTTGGGGACAATGCTTATGAGATTGAATTACCCGATGGGATCGAAATTTCTCCGATATTCAATGTCTCAGATTTATACCCATATAAAGTTGAGGAAACAGAGACTAGAGATGAGTAGCCATTGATTCAGTGGATGAAAACAGATGCCAGTTGTAGAGAAGCCATAGATGGAGTGCATACTGGATAGAAGAACTTGCAAGAAGACCAGGAGAAAAGAGTACTTTGAGTATCTGGTCAAGTGGAAAAACCATCCAATTGAAGATGCCAGCTGGGAGATTGAAGCAGAAATACAGAAGCATGGATAGACTGTGCAGGAGCTCATGGACAGGATCCCATGAAAGTTTTCAAGCGAGGGAGTATGATGCAGGAGCATCTCCCACGTCAAGCGAGCCAGTGCAGAAGGCAAGAGACAGCTAGACAAGCGGCATCAAAAAATTTTGAATTGTCTTGGAAGTTGTTGCACGATATTAAATGAGCCATTAAGATGAAGCGCACTTGTATATTGTAAATGGAACTTCAGCGGATTGCTCTCGTCCTTAGTAGATAGAAGGCATTTAAAGTAGTTAATGCAAGTAGGTAGAATTTTAAATTCTAGAATAGACAGTTTCTAGAGTGCAAGAGGGAAATGAGATATAGACACCCTCATTGTGCATTGTATCATTAGATTGAGCATTGAGGAAGAAGAGAACGCAGAGAGATGTGTACAGACACCCATGTACAGACATTTGAATTAATAGAAGAAAGCTTTGATTCAAATTCATAGTTTTGTGTCTGATTCTCTGTGTATTGATGTTATGCTCAATTGATATTTGCTTCCAGTTATACATTTGCTTTTATATGTTGTGTATATGATTTCATGGTTGAATTGAACTCTGAAGGGAAGAAGGAATGAGTTTCAATTGTTTCTCTATTTGAGCCAGAGAATTCCTGCAAGGAGTGTAGTTGAAGTGTCCGCAAGGAGTGCGTTGATAGAGGGTTCAGATAGAGGTAACCTTTGTTCTCATTCACCCAAAAGTTGCAGTTGGGCCCAGTAGCTATGCAAGGAGTGCACAGGCCAAGTGAAGTTCAGGGTTGTGAACCTGAGCGAGAATCGAAGGACTGCTGCTGCAGGTGTGCGCAAAGTCGAAGGACTTCAACACTTAGACGTGGTTGAAGGTTTGTCGCAAGGAGTGCGTGCAAGAGTTTTCCGAAGGGCTTGGAAGCCGAGGAAAATCTCAGGAAGGATAGGCCTTCAAATTCGTTGAAGGACAGTGCAGAGAAGATGCGACTTAAAATTCACTAGAAGCATCGTAGGTTTGCACGCAGGGGGAACGAGTTCCACAAGAGGAACACTCAGCCATTTGCAAGAGTCATCGAGGAAGAACGGACGGTCGAATTTCCTTGAGGGGAGGTCGCAAAGTCCTGAGAGTTGTTCAATCTCCAGGAGGAGCAAGGGAGATACGGTGTCATTTTCTCTGGAGGTATAAAGCTTAGGAGGGGCAAAGACGTTGATCTGAGTCTCGACAGGTACGAGAATAGTGTGGGGCCACAGCAGAATTAGTGGAGGACAGGTGGCACGTTTTATTGGAGTTCGGAGAAAGTAAAGTCCCAAAACATTTGGCATTAGGATTCATGATACCGCAAAGTCCAAAATCCCGACGAGGTGATGGGACCGTTGAATAGTCAACTCGCGTGTGCATCAGAGTATCGGCACATCGGGGTTCAGGGTTTGGTAAATCCAGTTGTTTGATATCGCGAGTGGCGAAATTGCGATAGGAGAAGTCCCGATAGGCGGAGGAAGGGTCAACGTTGACTTGCATCGGGGTTCGGGGATTCGAAACACCAACGCTCGACCATTGACCTCATGATAGCGTGAAGTCCGATTTCCCGATAGAAAAAGGGAGATCCCTTGAGAGAATTCCGTGGGTGCAGATTTCCCGATAGGGAAATAGAAGAACCAGTTAGTGTTCTTCGGGCTGAGGAAAGAGAAGATCCTGTGAGCGGACATGCCCTGCAGAGCGCGCCTGCGTCAGATAGTGTTGCAAGTGTCGTCATTACAAGTGTTGCAAATGTTGCATTTTTCTCATAAGTATCGCAAGTGTTAGGAAAAGAATATTGTCATAATTCCTATGTTGTACCTATAACGACATCGGAAAGACACTCGAAACACATCAAACACTTGATTTCGAAGAAGAGAAATGGGTCAACAGATTTATGTACCTCTTGCCATTTGAAAGAACCACTAAATTTGAGTTTTTAGAGGAGAGCGCTCGCCTAACCCTCTGTTAGGAGTGCTAGCACCCCCTTATACACTATCTAGGAGTGTTATAACACTCCCTCTGCCATTTTGATGGAGGGTTGATGTTGTTAGGAGTGATGGCACCCCCTATACCTTACTAGGGAGCATTATAACGCTTTGACAACCCTTTTAGAGGAGTGCTATCTATTCTGGGTAGCAGTTGGTTTGTTGAGAAGAATGGGGGAAAGATCTCTTCAATCTTTGAAGGTAGTTGGATTCGAATCCTCAATCAAGCCATGATCTTAGGGAAGATCCCTAATTGAAGGAGAAAGATCCTCAACTTACCCTAAAGATATCTCAAGTGGTTGGGCTTCTCTAACTTATATAAGCAGGCCCTCTCATGGTGAAAGGAGAGATGATTTTGGAGGCATGAAACCTATGATCTCATAGGAAACACACAATGAAGTGGAGGAGAATTATCAGTGAAGCTATTGTCATTCTGATCGTGGGTCTTGTGTGAAAGGGTTAGACAAGGAGGACTTGATGAAGGTACTACACTCGCATCAACGGTTGTAAGTTTTCTTTGTTGTTGTTCTCATCAATATAATATGCTTGGCCTGTTTCTTTCTAGTTTGTGCTTGATCTCACATGAACTTGTCTCTAAGTATATAGATATGTTTTAAGCTAATCTCAGTAGAATAGGAAGTGGTTGTACTTTCGTTAGTCTACAGGGCTTGTTGAGGAGCGAAAGATTGGAGCTCAACTCGGATCATGCAGGGACAAACACCGGTAAAAGGTACTTCTCTTCTCCTTCCTACTCACACATTAGTTTATCTAGATCTAAAAGGAAGTCAGTGACCACGATAAGTATCTTCTATCTTAAAAGTTAAGAGTCTATCTCTCAAGAGGATATTTACCTGTCCGCAGGGAGATTTTCCTTCAACAACGATATGAAGGAAAATATATAACAAATAATTATACATAGATATTACAAGGAACACAATAATACAGTAAAGCTTAGATTCTATTAATAACTCTGAAATATAAAAGATTGTAAAATGCAAAAGCACACAAGCTAGCTAGAATGGTGGTAGCTTATCTCTAAGAAGATATGTGTCGGCTATGCTCATTCGCACGAAGATGATTACAATGAAGCTCCAAAGTCCTTTTTAACGTAAATCATAAATGAGAAAAGCATAAACATCCAAAAACCTAACCCTGGCAGTTGAAGCACCAAAAGTCATGTGAGCCCTGATGGTGTAAGTTGGTATACCAACTTTCCGGGGTCGTAACTTTTGCATACGATATCCATTTTAGGCTCACTATAGCTTGTTGGAAAGGTTTATATGAGGAATACACATGTTTTCATCACACTATGACTCTATCTGAAGTGTGACTATGGCGGGCCCAAAAAATGTTGTTTAGGGACTCAAAACGACCTCAGAAGTTTAGGAGCCAAAAAGATAGAAAAAAACTACCAAAATGGAAATTGGGCTTTGAGCCAGTGGAATAAGTGGGTGGCTATAAATATCCACCTAGATCATTCCTCCCCCCTTAGGAAGCAATGGTCTCCATTGCATCAAGATCCTGCATCATATGAGGAAGCTTCTGTTGAACCTGGCTCCTAGTGAGCCACTTTCCTTAATGAAGAAACTACCCTTCTTTGACGACACGATAGAGTTTGATAGTCTGTTCTTGGGTGTATTTTTTATTGATATCCATTATTCAATAATTTTTCACCTGTTTGATGCAGGAAAGATTGATTTCTGTAGGAGCCAATTGCTAGGCTGCATCCAATGTGCCCAGGAGAGATGGAGAATATGGTCAGATCAATTCCACATTAAATACCAGGTGAAATCCAAGGAAAGGAGGAATACTTAATTCAAAATAATTCTCACCCATAATCTTGGTGATGGTGTAAGACTCGTATCAGAGTGGGCACAACTTTCGATGGGGTCTTGTGAGGTTCTCTTTCTGCAAATGAAATTAGAACTTATCTCCCACCTGAAATTTGTGCAGTACCCAATGTTGATCATGGCATTGCTTGTACTTGGAATTAGCTTTCTGCACAATATCATGAACTTATTTTTGGATGTGCGGGATGTAATCAACAAATTTGTGTTTCTGATAAGTCTATGTTTGAGCATGGGAGGAATCTTCCTGTGTGACTGCAATGAGAAGAGCTACGTCAATGAGGGGCAATGGTTGAAACCTTAAGCACACTTGAAAAGGGTTGTGGCCAATAGAGCTGTGGAGGGCTATTTTGTAGCTATGTTGAACACAAGGAAGGTTTTCATCCCATGTGCGTGGATGTTTGGAATTATACATTCGTAGGATATGGACAATCATCCTATTGACTACCTGTGTTTGTCCATCAGTCTATGGGTGGAAGGTGGTTGATTTGGTCAACTTGGTGCCCATCATTAACCATAGTTTGGACCAAAAGGTGCTCAAGAACCTACTGTCTCGATCAGAGATCATATTTTTTGGTATCTGTTGAGCCTAAAAAATGTCACATTTTCATCTTATTTTCCTTTCACTATTCCTCTCATTTATCCATATTACATTATTCCATTATACCATTTTGATAAATACATTTGGGTTTCACCTTATTATTTTCCACTTTATTCATTTTAGTATTAAAAGAGAATTTGTAATTAACTATTAGAAAATCAACATGTTTTCATATATATCTCAAAAATGTGTGAGCTTTGTAATGTGTAGGAATATGTGAAGGATTAATTCAAAAGTACTTCTCGAATACTTCCTCCACCATTTCAAGATTTGAAGAAATAATTCAAGCCTATTTCAAGGAGAATATCATGGGGAATGGACAACATATCTTATCCTAGATGTATGATAGATATGTGTGAGTATTTGAAGGGATCATATTTTGTAATTATGGGAAATTGGTTGAGAGAAAAGTGGATCTATAATTATGAGATGCTTATCTTCTTTTCAAATCTCTCATGTATAAAAGAGAGTGCTCTGTCTTCATGAGGGAGTAGTCATTAGGATGAGAAAGTAATTAGTCATTATGGGATTAGAAGGAGATTATATCTATGTTGGAAAATGATTAGAAATCAATGATAGGAGTTTGTAATTTGGTTCATAGTCATTTCTTGGATTAGTTTCATGACTTCATTATTTTTTCATTTGATCATTATGATGTAGTTGAGATTGATTTACTATTAGTGTGAGCTCACATGTGTCATCTTGTTTCTCTTCACATGTTGTTTTCCCTTTGATGCAATTTTCCATTTCCAAGTTAATTTCATTTACGCAATTTCATTTCAATCGTGTGTTTCAACAATTCAATTCCAAGTCGTGTGTTTCAACATTTTGCATTAGATTAATGATTCAATTTTAGTTGTAGCTTTAACATTAGATTAGGTTAAATTAGCTTCAATCATGCATATACTATGCATGTGCTTCACAAGTTTACAAACTCCTAGGGTTGAAAATTAAATGATTGGGAATTTATTTAATGACAATATTTACCACCAACATTTTGGCATCTTTGTCAGGGAAGTGCTAAATGGATTGAGGTCTAGGTAGGTAAGCTGTCTTTTAAATTACATAGATTGGGGGAGAAGAAATAGTAAGACGAGAGGTAAGAACCTATGTGGCCACTATAGTGAGTTTTCTCCAAATCCTTGATTGTTCGATTTTTGCAAGTGTGAATTTCAATTCCTGCAAGTGTGAATTTCAATTTATGCAAGAGTGTTTAATTTTTGCAAGTGTGATTTACTATTTCAGTAAGAGCGTTTGATTTCCGCAATTTTGAAGAGTAATTATTTTATGTTTCAACAAGAGTTATTTTATTTAAGTTTTTCATTTAGATTTCAATTTTGGGTGTTGTAAGAATCTCTTTAACAAGATGGTTTAACAATGAGTTTAATCTTGGAACAACTCACTCAGATCCTAGTGAAAGTCGAGATCTCCTCTTCTCTGGAAGAGGATATCTTGACAGCAGCCGAAAGCTTAATTACTCCTCCAGAGGCAAATGAAGAATTAACATTCCAAGAATACTGCACATCTGACAGAGAACAACTACTAGAGCAGGAGATCGAGAAAGACGAAGAGGAGTTAAATACGATCTGAAGGAGGGAAATCACACCTACGAAAACCTTATTGAACAATGGTTCCAAGTGAGCATTAGGTTAGATCAAAGTTTTTTTTTTCTTAGTTAATTGACAGTTACATCAACTAAATGTTCTTATTTTCGTATGTTCTAGATTTCATTTCACAAAATTGATAGTGAATATATTCTTATTATTGTTGCACGTATGGTTACATTGGATCTTTGACTACACATAATTAATTTCTAACTTTCAATTACAGTAGAATAGGTAGGTTCAAAGGAATAAAACATGTTAGTTTCAGTTTTGAATAAGTATGCTCTCCTCCCGCACTTCATGTGATCTCGAGGATCAGAAAGTAGGATGTCTATAAAAATTTTCAAGAAGAATAACAATGTAAAAAAAAAATTGCTTTAAATTTTTGAGATCTTCGTTTGCTAATAAACTTCTTTTCTTTAATTTCATTTGAATTTGAATTTTTTTTTTATTTTCCTTTAAAATTTAAGAATAATACAATAAAATAAAAGAGAGACAAAACACCAATTTTTTTTTAAGTTAAATTAGGATTCTGTTAATTTTAAATTTATAGGAATAAAAATAAAAAATTAAAATATATATATAATAATAATAAATAAAAAATTTAGCTTTGTGTTTTGATTTTAATATAAGAATAAAACATTAAAATATATATACATTAAAAAAAAAAAACAAAAAAAAAAACACATATGAATAAAACTAGTGAGCAAATGAATCCACCCGCCTGTCAAAAGACATTATTCTTCAAAATTGCTTTTAGAACATCTGTGATTTAGAACCATACGCTTCCCATTCAACCAGTTCCATATAAAGACTCATGTCGATTTTTAGGAATTTATATAAGAAACCTGTCCAGAGCATCTTTGCTTTCACCCTTCGAACAGTTCCTGGTTGTGCCCTCGTCAAGAGTGAAGATGTAATTGTAGATAGAAGGAAAAACTTTGCGGTGATTTTGACTACTGCACATCGTCATGCTAGTTCTCACCTCGATAGGACTAAATCAAAACACCGATCCCTACATACATTGATAACGAAGAATAAAAAAGAACTGAATCAAACCACTTGTTGAATCCATCCATCACCAAACAACCAGCTCGTGCCTTCCATGCATTCCCAGCGGCCAAGTTAGACCTGTGAGTCAAAGTTTGTCACTGGAGAAAACTATAAGGAAACAGGTGCCTTCATCTAGAATGAACCTGCATACAAAAATTAACCAGTGAAATCAAGTTGCACATGCCATGCTAGATGCCCAAGAAATCACAGAAATAGGTTCATATTAGTGAAAGAGCTTGTGTGAAAAAATAAATTTGTTCGCAAGGACATTATGAGAAGTTGTGAGGTATTGATGTAAACACGTTGCCACTGTCAAAACATAAAATCCTGAATCTATATAGGCATAGAGGGAGCTTGACCTACAGGTAAATATCTTGCAAAGAACTAAACTAAACTATCTTCCTCATTAGCCTAAGAATAGGATTATTTACATCACGTTTGTTGCAACTCCACCTCAACATACCAATAAAATGACTAGAGCCCAGCATGTGCAGATGCCAAAATCATTAGCTTGGATATCCATTTACCTATGTTGGTATAGGTATCTTGGGAGAAGAGGTTAGGATATGATCACATCAAGAAAGCACACTTGCCTAATATTTTATCATTTGGTTTCTTAGAGAGGTAGTTGTAACACACCCATGACGAGGCATAAAAATTTTCGTTTTTCTTAAAGGATATATTCTCCATCCATGGTTTCTAGTTTGGATGGTCGGGGAACCAGTCCGACCTCCCGGTCAAGGAATCTCTGATTCTGGAGCCAAACGACTCTCCGAGACCTTGACGGTCTCGTTCTCTAATTAGACGTAGACCCTTTCGACTTCCTGGTGCAGGTCTAAAGGTACCCAGGTCAGAGTTTGGGCACTAGATCTTTTTATAAAAAGCCCCTTTCTTAATATGACCTTGGGTGATGGCCTTACATAACCACGCGATTGTGGGTGCGACCAAGGTTGGTTTGAAACCAAACTACTTTTATCCCTACAATTCACCTTGAGCTTCCACGTGTCCTTTCTTCAAAACCGTAGTTTGGATTGTGGCCCACCCTCAAATTTTTAAAGTTCACACATCTCTGATCCCCACAATGCTATGTGATTGTCGATCTCACAATATTGATGGTGCCTCTGAACAGATGGATCGGATCCATCCTTTTCAAAGTTGCATATTAGATATGAATTCTTTCAAATCAATGGTTGTGATTTTATTTGGAATTCCAGACTTCGAAATTCTCAAGTCTCAAACTTTCCTTTCTTTCCTACATCAATATTTTAGAGTGGAAGATCTACTGACACCTATCACTACATATGTGTGGCTACGATTTCCTCTGCAAGTCTGGCCTTTGGGAGTTTCAGTTCTCAAATTCTCATTTCTTCTGGAGAGATTTCTTCGAAATGATAGATCATCTGCCACACATCCTCCTCAATCGATGGTTCTACTCCCACTTCGAGACTTTGGCCTCCTCAACCAGATCAATGGTCCTTCATCTCCCTCCTCAATCAATGATCGAGATATTTTTCAGGTCTTCGGACCTTTTCCTCCTCTCTTTTCTTTCAGAGTTCTAGATCTGGCGCCGTGTGTCCACCTTCACATAGACGACTCTCTTCGCTTCAGATTTCTAGACTTTGGAAATCTCAAATATCAACTCTCATTTTTCCCTAATGGATTTTATCCGGAGTTGATAATCCACTAAAGTGTGTCCCTCTTGGATCAACGACTGTGATCCCTTCACGTCTTTGGACTTCATATTTTTCAGTCCTCAACTTTCGGTCCCCCTCGACGTATGCGGATTACTGTCGTGTGTCCTCTTGAATCAGATGGTTGAGGCTTACTTCGGGCCTTTACCCGGAATCCATATATTTGTGCCACCTATCCTCTGGATCTGACAATCTAGGATTGCTTTGGGTCTTTACCCATAGTTCACATATTTATGCCACGTCTCTTCTAGATATAATGACTATGAATTACTTTAGGACTTTACCCGGAGTCCACAGATCCATGCTACATCCCTTCTTAATCTGACGGCTATGAATTACTTAGGGACTTTATCTGGAGTCCACAGATTCATTTCACGTCCCTTCTTAATATGACTGCTATGAATTACTTATGGACTTTATCTGGAGTCCAGAGAGTCATGCCACGTCCCTTCTTAATATGAAGGCTATGAATTACTTTGAGACTTTATCTGGAGTCCACAAATTCATGCCACGTCCCTTCTTGATATCATGGTTATGAATTACTTCGGGACTTTATCCAGAGTCCACAGATTCACACCACCTCCCCTTTGGATCAGACGGTCTAGATTCACATCGAACGATCTGACGCTTGAGATTTACTTCAGACGATATGACGACTGATATCTACTTTGGATGATTTGACGAATACTATTTTCTTCGACTCTCCGGCTCTTCACGGTTCGGGAGTCTCAAATATCAACTGAAAAACTCTCGAATAGATTTCCAAAAGATGTTGATATGTTGACACGTATCTCCTGGTGATCAACGGTCAGGATCCTACTTCAGGTGATCTGACGTCTGAGGTTTACTTCGGTTCTCCGGCTCTTTTGACTTTGGGAGTCTCAAATCTCAACTAAAAACTCTCGCACAGATTTCTCGAGAGACCACGATATATCACCACGTGTCCCTCTAGATCTGGTGGTCCAGATTCACCTCCTAGTGATGGACGACCTCAAATTGCTTCAGCTATTTCACCCCCCTTCTGGTGCATGAAGTTCTAGAGTTATGGATCTTACACCACTTGTCCTCCTTGATGATGGATGGTCCCAAAGTACTTCAGGGCTTCATAACTTTGGTAAGTTCTCTTCTCCTGCATGTGCAAAGTGCTAAGATTCATGCACCTTGCTTAGATCATACAGTTGTCGATCCTCTACGTTGTGATCCAATGGCCACTATCACTCCTCCTCCTTAGTTTCTAACTTACTTCGACTTAGTATATTTTCTAAGGATTCGAAGGATTTGACCTTTTCTCCTCCTACGGGCCCATCTCCTGGATTTCATCTGCACTCCTGAAAATGCTATCTCTTCTGATTTTGATCTCCTTTAAGATTTCTCTGTCCCATGTGCTCCTTTCATTTCAGGGATCATGTCAAAATTAGATCGAAGATCAACGACAATCGACAGTTCATAGAAATTGCGGGGCCCCAACATGCATGCTCTTTACCAGAGAGTTCAACCTCCCCAATCTAGAAAGTGCTCGCTTCATTCTAGTCTAACCGAGATTGTTGATCTTACAACCCCAACAATATCAAAGACATGGGTTGATTGCGGGCCATGAACTAGAAGGTCCACTAAATTCACCTTCTCACTCCGCAATGATTCCCAACCATCGATTAAATCAAGTGGTTGGTGTTTGATTCGGTAACTCCAATGAGTATTTGAGTCGATCTGATGGTCGGGATGGCCTCTCCTCCTGTTAAATGGCTCACATCCATCTTCGTTGTTAGATTCTTAAGTCATGGGCAGTTATGGTTATTTGACTATCATCTACCTCCTATATTTGATGGTCGGGACGGTTCCTGGGCATCCTTAGATCTAAGGATCAGAGTTAACTTTGGGACTTTGGGGATTTTACCTCCCTTATGATGAACTTTCTTAGTTCGTTGAACTCATGAAGTCTGAATGACTCCAAGGGTTAACTCCCATGCTCTTTCCCATATCCAACGGTCACAATAGACCATGGCTTCTTCTGAACAGATTGAATCCATTCATCTTCCAAACAAGGGAACCTTCCCTTTTGATACTTCAGCCTTGCTACTCTTCTCGAGATTTTTTATCTATGAAATTCTTAAGAGCTCTGTGCTCTTTCTCTTGAACTTAATGGAAGAATCCTTTCGCACACCCCTTACGCTCATTCGTCAACTCTAGAACTTAAGTGGTTCTCGGTCTCTTCCTACCTTAGAGAACATGTGCATAAGTGCACTATCTCTCCTAGGCTTTAACAGACTCCCTCCTCCAAGGGACTCTGAATGACTAGGAGTGTTGATAAACTGTGCCCAAGGTCGACGAAATCACAGTTCATGGATCTAGATTAAGCCACCACAGGGTGCAAGCATTTACAAATAAAAAACATGTCCAATCCATACTTGCTTAAATACACAATTTAAACAGGAATAAAGAGATACATTATAACCATTAAGAAAACATACACATCCCTGGGTCCTTCACAGTATATCCCATTTCATTGCATAATTACAGATTAATTTCACAGGGTATGAGAATACTTATCTATTACCAGCCGCATCCAACCAACTGACTGTGGGTGTGCTCCTTTCCACCAAACCATAGTCTTAGAGGAATTCATTCTTATCACTCTAGCCACCCTTGTGCCAAGCCATGATATCACTAGGGAATTTATGCCATCTCTCAGAGAAACTCTCTCTGTCACAACGACCCTACGAGGTTTATCTAATGCTTCCTCAACATCAAGCTCGCGTTCAGGTCCTTTAGGTTGTGTTCTCAACATAGTTTCCTTTCGGTTCTCACATATCCCTTATGAGCTTGTGCTCTCTTCCCCTTGTCTCTGTCTGTATCTTACCTTCCCTCCTCTAGAAGGCTTTCCTACCTGTCCTGTTCCTTTTGTCAGAAGGAATCTTGGGTCTTCAGGTCTCTGTGGTACTTCAAGCTGACATCCTGCAACTAGACCATACTTCCATTCATGGGTGTGGTAGATTATTCAACCACTATTCCTTTCTTCATTAACTAATTTCTTTCCTCTAGATATATCATGGCTCATACTTCAAGGATTCACCTCCCAACAGTCATTTATGGGTAGTTTAACAATAATACATTTACATTGTCCACATGCCTTAGCATGGTAATCCTATTTTATGATTAATTACAAACTGGGTTAAAATGAGGGTGTTACAATTCCCTCCCCCTTAAAGGAACATCGTCCTCAGTGTTCTTTCTCAAAACAAACCTGTCATGCCTTTCCCATTCAGTTGTTTCAGAAATATTGATCCTTCTTGCTTGGTCAGGTCCTTTTTCAGAACTTTAATCTTGGTCACCTTCTTTCAATAGTTCTTGGACAACAAGCACGTTAATCATAGTCTTATGTGAAAACATTGCATACAAATTTCTAGGAAAACTTCATAATCTTAGAAAAATAATTATTTGCATAGTTTGTGGATTTGTATCCACATGGTTGTTTTGTTATCCAGGATCATTAGTTTTCCTTGACATACCCATTAGGTGCATGATCCCCATCAATAGTTTAAAAGAACTATCAAGGTTTCATATTCCTTGCAGTCACTCACCCTCCATGCCCAGACTCAGGCATCCCCTTCTTTGCTATACAGTCCCTCAGGTGATCCATATTGCCTTGCCAAGGTTTTATCGCACATGAAGAACTACATGTTGATACTGAGAGGGGGGTGAATCAATATCAAGTAAAATTTAAAACCTTTTTCAACTTATACTTAAACCATTCAATTATATCCAATGCGCAATGAACAATAGTATAAGAGTTACACCAATACACCACAATACACCATGCATAATATATGAGAAATAATCAATAGTTATTGTTCAAGGGAAGTAAAGACTTACAAAGTTAGCTACAGCTTCCAAATGTAAAGAGAGGGATAAACCTCCAAGAGGAAGATACAATCCTCCAATATCAAGAGAGATTTGAATTCTCCATCCTTGCTCCTTCCTTCCACCCAATAATATACGAGAGATAATAAAACTTCACATTAAATCATCACCATCAACAAACCATCACATAGAACGTGATAATGCATCCTGAGACTTCTTCAATTTATACAATTATTCAATTCTTGGAATACTCTAATCCTATAGATAATATTATTCAATTTATTCTATGAAACTTCTCCAAGTTTCACTCCTTGAATCCTCCCCAAAAATAAGTTATAGAGAGAATGGTAGACCTTGTTCAATTTTGGCTTATTCAGGAGACTGAACTTGTACAAAATTTCCCTCGTTCAATATTTAACATACAATTCTGAAACTCACACAAAAGAAGCCAAATTCCTTACTCTTTATAATGAAATTTGTCCCACGTCATTTGGATTCTCGATGAAGAAGCTATGACTGTTTTACCCAGAACACCTGTTTATTGACTAGCTTCAGGACTGGTCACAAACCCTATCTTCCACAGAGTGTATCTCCATAATTATAGTGAATCAAGATTTGAACTTTGTACCATAGGTACCTTGATATGTATTCTCAATACCATAGAAATTTCACCATCTGAATCATTCTAGAAAAAACGTTATAGCAAAAATGGTAAGATGACCTGGAAATAACATACCTTAGAACACATCACCAAAAGACTTAATCCTCCCTTGAAATCTGGCCTTCTTTACTTCTGATTTCCTCTAAAATTAGACTTGTGTATCAAATTAATGTATAATGATATTTATTTATATCATTTATGTCACTTTCTTTTAACATTAGGGCCGATCTAACACTTTCTTATTTTGTAATTCTTTTCTTTAATTATCTTTAGGGCCTACATGTACTTCCTTCTTCAATTCACTTTGTCATCTTCAAAAATTCATTTCTCCTCAACCATGAGGATCCACGTGACGTGCCACATACCACCGGAAACAACATGATGTATACTATCCATCCATGGGTGTTGTATCTGCATGTGGATTTTTCTTCATGTTCAAATACCTTCATCAATCTTGCGGTCCAAAACCCATGACTAGGGTTGACGTCAATGACAAGAACCAATCTTCCAACAATCTCCCCCTTTGTCATTAATGGAAACACTTATGCTCCCCCTGTCATCATGATCCCAATTTCTCTCCCCCTTTGACATCAAAGGCAAAGGGTGGGGCTGCTCCCCCTGACTTTAATGGAAAAAGGTAACTCTCTTCTTTGGGGTTGCTCCCCCTGAACATATAGCACTTAATAACACTTCATTTTTATGGTCTCTTTCTTCCTTGGAGTTTTTTCGTGGTTTTAGGACATATATGTTACTTGGTCTTCTTGATGTAGTTGCAACCAATCTTCCTGAGTTATTTTCTTTGATTTTACATTTTCGGGAGTCAAACATAAGAGTGTATCCTTGATCACACATTTTATTAACACTGAGTAGATTATGCTTCAAGTCTTCAACCAATAGGACATTCTTTTCTTTTACATTTTTTCTTCCAAGATCTACTACATCTTCTCCAAGTATTTTGGTAGACGAGTCATCTCTAAATGCAACATTGCCACCCTTTCTCTTCCAGCTGAAGAATTTGTCTTGATCCCTGGTCATGTGTGAAGAACATCCACTGTCTATGTACCATTCATCTTCTTCTTTACATTTTTCAGCGGTCAATGCTATTCAACAATCTTCATTGTTTGGAATCTCTTTCCTTCTCCATACTGTGGTTGGCATAGGGACATCTTCAT
>ML794413.1:357994-372651 GCA_009831015.1 Picea engelmannii | reverse complement strand
ACATCCACTGTCTATGTACCATTCATCTTCTTCTTTACATTTTTCAGCGGTCAATGCTATTCAACAATCTTCATTGTTTGGAATCTCTTTCCTTCTCCATACTGTGGTTGGCATAGGGACATCTTCATTCATATATCTGCAATGTCGTTCTTTGTGACCAAGATAATTACATTTGTAGCATGCAATATTTTTGTCCATCAATTAGGAAAATGAATTATAACTTATGTTGACAAATCCACTATTATTTCCATATCTTCTATTTACACCATTCATGTTTCTTGCGTATGTGTTTCTTTCACTGATTCTGCAATTAATTGCCTTATTTCCAAAATTTTTGCAAGTATAACAATGACCAAGAAATAAATTTTGATACCTTGAAGTAAGTGGGCTTCTTTGTGATGTAGTCCATCTGGGTTCATGATCTATTCTTATGTTGTTTCCTTCATACTGATTGAAGCTTCTTTGATTCTTGAAGGTAGGAGGTCTTCTTGGATATTCATCTCTTTTGTAATCATTCCTTCTTTCTGGCATCCTGGTCCACTTCTCATCAACTGTCTGTGTAGCTCTTTCTTCAACCTTCTTGTTGGTATTTGCATCTTCTTTGTATGAAGTTTCATCCATGCATCCAAGATGTGTTAAGTCTTTTGGCACTTGAGATTTTCTTAAGCTCTTACTCAATGAGACAACTTCTTATTCAAGTTTCTCACAATCTTCTTCTTTCTTCATCATTTGGATATTCCTTACTTCTCCTATTCTTCTTTCTTCTTCGAGTAGAGTTTTCAAGGAAATGGTTTTGTCTCTTAGTTTCTCAAAGTATTCTAATTGTTTCTTCAAGATTACAACTGTCTTTTCACAACTACCCAATTCACTTCTTAGTTTTTTTGCGTGTCTTGAAGCTTTCTATTTTCAATCTCAACATGCTTCAATTTTTTAAGATTCTCATCTTCTTGTTGAATCATTTTTTCTTCATGATTTTCTTCTTCTTCATTGGAATTTTCTTCTTTGGTGTCATTTCTTTCAATCCTTGGATGAGGACATTCAAATTCAACATGACCTACTCCTTCACAATTAAATCAAAAGAACTGACATCTATTTTTTTCTTTGAAATCTGAGATGTTGTAATTTGCTTCAACTTCTTCTTCTTCTTCTTCTTCTTCTTCTTCTTCTTCTTCTTCTTCTTCTTCTTCTTCTGCTTCTTCCCTTACATAAAGGTCTTGTATCTTGTCCCAAATATCTTTTGATGATGCACATGATCCCACCTTGGATTTCACTAAATCTGTCAATCCATCCAAGATGGTATCTATTGCCAATTTGTTGTTCCTTTTTGCTTCCTTCTGAGCTACAGTCTTTGGTTTCTTCAAAGCATTGTATCCTGAAGCAAATGAGAAACAAACATCTTCCCCAAGAGTTTTCAAGTAAGTTTCCATTATATTACTCAAGTATTCAAAATTTCTTCCATCAAATGGTAGAATCCCATTTGGAATTTTTTCTTCCATTTCTTCTTAGGATCTTCCTTCCAGTGGTTAAACTGTACTGAAGGTAACCCACTCTGATACCAATTGTTGACACTGAGAGGGGGGTGAATCAATATCAAGTACAATTTAAAACCTTTTTCAACTTATACTTAAACCATTCAATTATATCAAATGTGCAATGGACAATAATATAAGAGCTACACCAATACACCACAATACGCCATGCACAATATATGAAAAATAATCAATAGTTATTGTTCAAGGGAAGTAATGACTTCCAAAGGTAGCTACAACTTCAAAATGTAAAGGGAGGGATAAACCTAAAAGAGGAAGATACAATCCTCCAATATCAAGAGAGAGTTGAACTCTCCATCCTTGCCCCTTCCTTCCACCCAAGAATATACGAGAGATAATAAAACTTCACATTAAATCATCACCATCAACCAACCATCACATAGAACCTGATAATGCTTCCTGAGACTTCTTTAATTTCTACAATTATTCAATTCTTGGAATACTTTGATCCTGTAGATAATATTATTCAATTTATTCTTTGAAACTTCTCCAAGTTTCACTCCTTGAATCCTCCCCAAAAATAAGTTATAGAGAAAATGGTAGACCTTGTTCAATTATGGTTTATTCAAGAGACTGAAATTGTACAGAATACCCCGTGCTTAATGTTTAACATGAGATTCTGAAAATCACACACAAGAAACTAAATCCATAATATTTCCAATGAAATTTGTCCCACATCATTTGGATTCTCTATGAAGAAGTTATGACTGTTTTACCCAGAACACATGTTTATTGACTAGCTTCAGGACTGGTCACAAACCCTATCTTCCACAGAGTGTATCTCCATAATTATAGTGAATCAAGAGTTGAAATTTGTACCATAGGTACCTTGATATGTCTTCTCAATACCATAGCAATTTCACCATCTGAATCATTCTATAAAAAATCTTATAGCAAAAGTGGTAAGATGAAATAAAAATAACATACCTTAGAACACATCACCAAAAGTCTTCATCCTCCCATGAAATCCGACCTTCTTTACTTCTGATTTCCTCTAAAATTAGACTTGTGTATCAAATGAATGTATAATGATATTTATTTATACCATTTTTGTCACTTTCTTTTAAGATTAGGGCTGACCTGACACTTTCTTATTTTGTAATTCTTTTCTTTAATTATCTTCAGGGCCTGCATGTACTTCCTTCTTCAATTCACTTTGTCATCTTCAAAAATTCATTTCTACTCAACCATGAGGATCCACGTGACATGCCACATACCATCGGAAACAACATGATGTATACTATCCATCCATGGGTGTTTTATCTGCATGTGCATTTTCCTTCATGTCCAAATACCTTCATCAATCTTGTGGTCCAAAACCCATGATTAAGGTTGACATCAATGAAAACAACCAATCTTCCAACACTACCCATCATGTGCATGATCCCAATCAATAGTTTACAAGTACTATTAATGTCTCCTCTTCCTTGCGGTCACTCACCCTCTAGGCCCAGGCCCAGGCATCCCCTTCTCTGCTATACAGTCCCTCGGGTGATCCATTTTGCCTTGCCAAGGTTTTCTCGCACAAGAAGAATTCTAGAGACTCTATCGAGTCTTATAGTTGAGGTGTCCCTCAAAATTTCTCTAGAGAGGTGTTCCTACGACTTGTTTTACCTCAACACAACATATTTTAGGCGATCATGGCTTACCACAGGGTTCTCATGGCTCAACAATAGCCATTTTTCATGCTTTTACAGCTTGACATCCTTTCGACTCAACTAAAGTTAGGGATGAAGGTTACTCGCCTTCTCTTGGAACCATAATATATAGGGACAAAGGTTACTCTCCTTCTCCCGACACCATAATATATAGGGACAAAGGTTACTCTACTTCTCTCAATACCATAATAGATAGGGTCAAAGGTTACTCTCCTTCTTCTGATATCATAATAGATAGGGATGAAGGTTACTCTCCTTCTCCCGATACTATAATAGATAGGGACAAAGTTTACTCTCCTTCTCCTGGTACCATAATATATAGGAATGGAGGTTACTCTCCTTCTCCCGGAAATTCATTCTTTACACAGCCAAACAAACTGTTAATCTCTATTTCATGTGATCGGATTATACTCTTTCCCACTGTTCTCCCTCGAACCCGAGCGCTCAGTTTCTCGTCTCTACTCTCTTCGAAGATCTTTCCCTTTTTACCTGTATCACAGGTGTAACAACCCTAGTTGAATAAATGTTTAAGGATTATTAACTAAAAATTAATTAGGGGATTAATTGTCTTAACATGGTATTAATTAAACAAGATTGGTATAAAGATACTAATTAAATATTTATTGATTAATTAATGGTTGCAATTTGATTAATTAATTGATTAATTAATTACATGTTACATTCATTGACTTGGGTATTAAATTAGTAGGGATAATAAATTATATGTTAATTTGTTAAAAACTTACATACATAGAAAGGGATAAGACATTGAATATAAAGGGCTAAGATATTAATTATGAGGGGATAAGGTAATAAATGGGTAGGTAAGGAAGTTGTCCTAGTTGGCAGGGTGGAACAAGGTTTGGGTAGTGTTTACATAGTTTAGCAAAAATCAATAGGACAAGCGGACAAACGAAGGGATTAGCATCAGACCCGGGTATTTAAAATTATGTATTTGTTTTTATCCTGTTATAAAATTTTAATATTCGTTGTTAAATTTAAAATGTGTATGTGCTCAATTACAAGGAATTATTGAATTTTATTGTTTTGTTTGTAGAATTAATGGATGTTTAAATTCATATGGCCACTACACATGGTATCAGAGCCATAGTTTATACACTAGATCCTTAAAGGCCTATCTAGAACTAAAATGTAAGATTTAAAAAAAAAATACCTTACAATTTAATGAGCTAGTAATGAACAAGGAGTTTTTTTTTTATGTTGGGATAAAGACCCATAAATTTATTTTTCTGAAAAGGTAATTCCTCTTTTATTTTACAATATAAAAAGGGTTTACATTAACAAGTACAAGCAAATTGAAATGGAACTTAGTTCCTACTGCAAGGTAGAGAATTGTGCAATTTAGACATCATTTAAACCAATAGAACACCTTGAAACCCTAACAGAAAACTAACCTAGAAATCCTAAGCAAATCCAAAAGATGAAAGAATAAAAAGTAGTTAAGAAATCCCAGCTCAAGCCATCACTTTCCTATTTCTTATAAGGTACAGAGACAAACAAAAGAAAACAATTGAATTTGAAAGTTAAAATTCAAAAATTTAGACACAAAATTCCAGAATTCTATATATATAAGTAGGTTAATCATCACATATAGGGGAAGAAATATTAGTTAAATGAATTAGTTATCACTTGCAAAGACAATAACTATATATAAACTAAATTAATTATCACATACACAATTATATATATATATATATATATATATATATATATATATATATATATATATATATATATATATATATATATATATATATATAAACCCTAAACAAAACTAAGAAACAGGGACGAGGAGTTCACGAACCAGTAGGTTAGTCTGCAACGAGGTACCTAACTCGACATCTTGTGCTTGGACGGTTATGACCGCTGGATATGCATGAAGCCCTGCAACGCACCGCCTCCTTACCCTTATTCTACCTCTGTGGCCAAGTCTGTCATGTGACCGGCGGCTAGAAATCATAGTTTTTAAGGGTTCCTGTAAACCTTGATATTGTTTAGTATAAATAATTTGAACTCGAAGTTCGGTATCACGTTACCTAAGTTACAACCTGGAATATCCTTTAAAATTAAATGCCGACCATAAAACGCTTTCGTAACAACCGACAAATAAATCAAATATTATATTAGTGAAAGAGACTGTAAGATTAAATACGATTAGACTCAGAATACAACTAGTTAATACAGTTAGTCATAGATTAAAAATGATAGCAATGAGATTCGAAATGACAATTAAGCCACCTGGAATATCCGTTATTTTTTTTTTTACAGAAACTATTATACAGTCGAAACAAGGTCAAATCCCTCACCTGGAAAATTCGCGGATGAAGTTGCCATTGTGTTTTGATAACTCCTTTGAGAAAGATATAGCGTAGGATTGAAACCTTGAGAGGAACCAAGATTCTAGTAGGGTTGAAACCTTGAGAGGAACCTCACTAGATAACTCATCAAAAAAAAAAAAAAAAACATAAACACAAACACAGGCTTTTTGGGTGCTGGAAAATCCACTCTAGTGAATTACATATTGAAGGAAAAACATGGGAAGAGGATAGCAGTGATATTGAATGAATTCAGGGAAGAAGTGGGGGTGGAGAGAGCATTGATAAGAAAGGTAGAAGAGGGCTCGAATTTAGTGGTTTAAGAATGGGTGGAGCTTCCCAATGGTTGTGTGTGCTGCACTGTCAAACACAACTTTGTTCAAGCGCTGGAAGAGCTCATGGCCCAACGACAACGATTTGATTATATCCTACTGGAGACGACAGGGCTTGCAAATCCTGGTCCCGTGGCATCCTTGCTTTGGCTGGACGACGAGATTGAATCTTCAGATTGTCTGGACTCCATCATAACCGTTAGTTCTCTATCTCTCTTCATGCGAACTAATACTTGAAAAAAAAAATCTCAAAGTTTCATTTTTTTTTTAACCAGAACAGTTAATTTTTGTATTAGAAAGTTGAGGCAGCCTCACTGATGGCATAATAATACAAAAAAAGTAGATTGTCCCACAGTCTATAGTTAAGAAAGAATAAGTCCAAAAACGTACAAATTAACTATAATAAATACGATGCTATCCTTCTTAGAGGATGTCCCAAAAATTCTGCTACTATAAAGCCTGTGTTTTCAGAACCCAATTCAAATCCAAGATGCCATTGATACCAGTTCCATACCTTGAAGGTCAAATTTAATTGAAGCTGTCAGGAAGCAAGACATATGAGATTTCATAGGTCAAATTTAATTGAAGCAAGACAGATGAGTTGTAGGTAGTATGGAGGAGAGGGTTAACCATGGTGGCCATGCTCCCTCACGCATCCTCACACAACCACAACAAATGAGGGAGAAGTGGAAGAGTTTAGGGTTTAAAAGAGATGGTCATTTTTTTATTCCAAATAAGGAGAGAAAAGGGCATGTGGGTTGCATGCAAGCCCCACGTTGCCGACTTGTGAGTCTTCGGGCAAGTGGGTGGCATGCAATCCCTACGTTGCCAATACAGAGTCTTTTTTTTAATTGGCTTAGTTTGAAGAGCAGGCTATAAGTCGCGCTTAGTATCTAGATCTTGTTTATTCGCAAACAGACACTTTGTATGACTTACTACCTGATTTACCTCGTCCTGGTACTTCTAGCACTTCTACTGCTCCAGTTGCTTCACATGCAACTGATGGTGTGATTGGGACCACTCATGCCCATTCACATTCCGTGTCAATTACAACCCCAAAATCCAATCCTTCTAATGTTCAAAATGCTCTGTCTCCTGCTCCTCCCACCGGTAAAACTTCTGAAGTAAACGTTGTTCAATCCACGCCTACCGGTAAGAATAAATCCAAGAAGGGGAGAGGCAAGAATAAGGAGAGTAAAAACAATACTCAGACTGAGAAAACCAAATCCCCTCCTGTTGAAGACCGGGATAAATGCAAAACACGCTATCCTTGCCTTATCTATGGTGACGATCACTACATGAAGGATTGTCCGAGACGTGCCGAAGTTAACAGGTTCCTTCAAACAACGCCGAAACCTTCTACTCCGACTGTCTTGTCTCAACCCGTCCCGTCTCAACAACAAGCTTCGTTGGTCATCCATGATCAACCCTCTACCTCTACACAATCCTATGTTTTGATGTGCACCGGTGATTCCAAGAAAGATAATGTTGCACTTACCACTAGAGCTAAAGACTATACTCCTTCTAAGGATAAGGTTGACGATTTACCTCCTGATTTGATACAGCCCTCTCCACCGAATCCACCCACGACCGGTCCTCTTCATCTCGAAAGACCGAATCTTGATATAGTTATATGACCACCCCCCAAAGGTGTCGTTAAGAAATCGACATTCAATCCTCATGCACGTGTGGCTCAGAACTACAGCATTGTAGAAGATCTGGCTCAAGCACCTTCAACGATGTCTGCCCTTGAAGTCCTTCAGTCCTGTCCTGCACAACGAAGGGCTCTGTTGAAAGCCATAGGTGGAATCGATCCTATAGACATGAATTTAATAGTCTTTGACTTGGAAGAGCATATTCCAAGGTTACCCGCACAACTTGCATTTCAAATACAAGTTGTTGTTGCCGACAAGAGCATTTGTCGGATGGTTATTGATGAGGGTGCCTCTATGTGTGTAATGTCTTTTTCTTTTTGGAAAGCCATTGGCTCTCCCCCGTTAACCGAGTCACAAAACACTTTGTGAGCCTTCAATGGCTCTGGTTTTAATCCATACGGTGTTCTTCCGTCGTTGCCTGTTACTCTCGAAGGTAAGACCGTCCAAGTGGAAGTGGAAGTTTTTGATACTCCTCTTGATTATAATCTTCTACTTGGTCGAAGTTGGGTTGATTCTATGTGTGCTGTTGTATCAACCCTTTTCCGTGTTCTACGATTTCCTCATGAAGGAAGAGTGGTTATGGTTGATCAACTTGCCTTCTTTAATGTCGATACTCGCACGGGCAATGTGCCGTTCATAGCAAACACCCCACCGGGTTACGAGAATGTTGGAGTCAGTCTTTTAAAAGATTCTTCGTTAATGGGTACTTTTCCCATACCACCACCACCCAATATTCCAAGCCCGTCAGTTGCATCTATTAACATGGTCTCTACCGCACCTCGTGAACTTCTAGTGTCTGCTGACCCTTGGATAGTCCCTGATCCTGGAGATCATGTTCGTTTCGGCGACGTTATGTCGTTGAGTCCGATTGAGTCTGATTACCAAGCCATTCAATCGGCAACCCCTATTACTTCTTCTTGTGATCAGTTGTCTCATGATCCTTTCCGTGTTGTTTTTCCAACTGAGGAGATGATCATGTCCGTATTGGATGACACCCCTTGGGACGATGGGCATCATTGTTCCATACTGTTTCTTGAACAACAGACTATTGAGAATTACCAACGGATTTCGACTCCGTCGACCGTTGTTGTCGTTACGACCGTTCCTGGATCTACACGAGATGTGTTTGCAGAAGGGAACCTTAGTAACATTTCTCCCATGATACCCATCGATATTTCAGTGAAACCTGGGATAGTCGAGAACGTTCATATTGGAGCTTCATGTTCTCCCGACGAAATTGTCACCTATACTTCCTTGTTTAAAGAATTTCGTGACATTTTTGCTTGGAGTTACAAAGAGATGCCGGGTATTGACCCTTCTATTGTGGTCCACGAAATTAAGACATACCCTGGAGCCAAGCCTGTTCGGCAACACCTCCGTCCTGTCCATCCACGTAAAGTGGCAGCCATTAAACTCAAAGTTGAAAAGCTTCTTAAGGCCGGTTTTATTTACCCTGTGGCATTGACAGAGTGGGTTTCTAATCCCATACCGATCGATAAAAAGGGTGGTAGTATTCGCGTTTGTGTTGATTATCGGGATATCAACAAAGCTTGTCCTAAGGACAATTTTCCAACCCCTTTCGTCGACCAGATCGTCGATGATTGTGCCGGCAGCGAAATCTTTTCCCTCATGGATGGATTTTCCGGCTATAATCAAATCAATATCGGTCCTGAGGACCAACACAAAACAACTTTTATTTGTCCTCGGGGTACTTTCGCCTACCGTAAACTTCCTTTTGGTCTAAAGAACGCAGGTGCTACGTTCCAACGTGCTATGTCTTATACATTTCACGATATCAAGCATATTGTTCAACCTTATTTAGACGATTTGTCGGCTCACTCTTTACGTCGAGTCGATCACCTTATGCATCTCCGTGCGATTTTCCTTCGTTGTCGATTCTATCGCATTCGCTTGAACCCTCATAAATGTGTTTTCTGCGTAGAATCCGGACGACTCCTCGGTTTTATTGTTTCACGGCATGGGATCTGGGTAGATCCTATTAAGGTCGAGGCAATTCTTAATCTACCTCCTCCTTCTTCTTTGCACCAGTTACAAAGTTTGCAGGGGAAAGCAAACTTTCTTCGTCACTTCATCCCGAATTATGCTGAGATTACTCGGGGTTTTACACGTCTTCTAAAGAAAGGTTCTAAGTTTGTTTGGGACAAAACTGCTAACGATGCTTTTGAGGCCTTGAAGTTGTCCCTTACCAAAGCTCCTCTTCTCTTCCCTCCGGATTATAGTCGAGATTACTTTCTTTATCTAGCTGCGTCCAAGTATACTATCGGCATGGTTCTCATTCAAGAGGATGATGCCCACAATGAGCATGTTATATATTACCTGAGTCGAAGTTTAACTTCTACGGAAATTAAATACCAACATGTTGAAAAGATGGCCTTGGCTACTGTTCAAGCAGTTCAACGTTTTCGTCATTACATTCTCGCCAGGAAAACTACCATGATTTCACACTGTAACCCCATGCAACATATATTGACTCGTCAATTACTGGGGGGCAAGTACTCCAAGTGGATTGTTATTCTCCAGGAGTTCGATTTGGAATTCGATCGCACCACATCGAAGAAGTCCCTAGTTTTCGCTGAGTTGATTTGTGATTTTCCCCACACTGCCACGGAAAAGGTAGCAGTTGATTCGTTACCTAACGAGTCACTTTTCCTTATAAGTACCAACGATATTTGGTACGGAGATATCATTATATATCTCCAAACTCAAACTTTTCGGCCTGCTTTGTCTAGTGTCGAACGACGTCGTGTTTGTTATCAAGCACATCATTATATTATTCTCGGTGATACTCTTTATCGTCAAGGTGTTGACTCTGTGTTTCGACGTTGTTTAACCTTTGAAGAAGCCGAAAGAGCTTTGAATGATTTCCACTCGGGAGCATGTGGCGGTCATATGTCTGGGTATGCTACTGCCCAGAAAATATTACGTGCAGGATACTTTTGGCCCTCCTTGTTTAAAGACTGCATTACTACTGTTCAGAAGTGTCATGCATGCCAGACCTATAATCAGAAGATTCGGTCGCATCCTGCTCCCCTTCATCCTGTAGTCTCAGTAGGTCCTTTCGCTAAATGGGGCATTGGCTTCATGACATGTCACCCTCACTCAGTCGGGGGGCATGGTTACATTATCGTCGCCGTTGATTATTTTACTAAGTGGGCCGAGGCAATGTCGACATTCGATAATACTGGGAAGACTGCAGCACTTTTCCAACCATGTCATTACTCGTTTTGGTGTTCCTCAGGATATCGTTACCGATCACGGTAGTCATTTTAGAAATAATATGATGTCTGAACTTACAGAGAAGTTGGGCCTTTGCCATGATAGGTCAACACCCTATTATCCACAGGCTAATGGCCAGGTCAAAGACATTAACAAAGTTCTTGTCACTATGATTCGACAGATGATAGGAATACATAAAAATAGCTAGCACACAATGTTGTTTTCTGCATTGTGGGCGTATCGAACGTCTGTTAAGTCTGCCACAGGATTCATGCCTTTTCGTTTAGTGTATGGCATGGAATCCATTCTGCCAATAGAATGTGAGATTCCATCTTTGAAACTAGCTGTAGAACTTTTACCAAATACTTCTGCCGAAGAGGAACGTCTGTTGTATTTGATGCGATTAGACGAGACTCGCCGTGATGCTACTCTTGTAATAGAAGCCCAGAAGAAACGTGTTAAGGCACAGTATGACAAGCATGTCAAACCTCATGTCTTCTCTGAAGGAGATCTTGTTCTTTTGTATGAATAAGATAAAGATGTCTTAGGAGCTGGGAAATTTGAACCAATGTGGCGTGGGCCTTACATTGTTAGAAAAGTTTTGGCAAAGGGGGCATATGAGCTAGTGGATTATGATGGGGTACCTTTGAGCGAACCCAGAAATGGGTTGTACTTAAAGAAGTACTATGCATGAGTCATTTGTGCATGAGTACTTGTATTTTTATGTATCATACTGAGTGTGTGTGATTACTTTTAGCTTTAAGTTTGACGTTATTTGGTCTCTACCCTTACGATTACGTTGTATTTGATTGCCATATGTTGGAGTATTCACTACCTTATATTGGCTTCGCCAACGGTGCTAGTCGTAGTACTCAGAACCTAGCTTCTGTTGCCTGGGCAATCTATGCCCCAACGAACGAGCTTATATCTTTACGAGGTGTGTGTCTTGGGTGGGAAACCAACAACATTGCAGAGTATAGCGCCGTGATTGAGTTATTGGTTGATGCTATCTCTCTTGGAATTCGTCGTTTGGTTGTGCGACTTGACTCGCAGCTAGTGGTGCTACAGCTAAATAATGTCTATTCTATTCGAAGTCCTACATTATTAAGAGTATATTTGCGAATTCGCCTCTTGGAAAGACATTTTGATCATATAGAATATTAACACATTCCGAGAAGTATTAATATATTGACAGATGCGTTAGCTAATTATGTACTGGACAGGCATTTAAATCATTTATAAATTAAACACATTAATATGTACACAAGTGTAAAGTAAGCCGGTAGAAACCATGTATATATATATATAACGATCAGAGTTTGTTTTTACAAAATGTGTCCGAAGACCAAAATATCAAAAATGGAAGCTCATGGCTTCTACATAACGATATCATGACATCAATGATGTTCACGATAGCATGCTAAAGTCCTGGCTACTCTGCAGAGAAAATGACCCATAGAGGCAGAAACTCCCACAGTATGACGCTGATCACGTTGTGGGATCTCCTCCAGAGGCATATCTGAAACATCATGCATCAATCCCTCTAGGTTCTGTTCCACTGTAAGGTAGTCCTCGGCATACTGGGGGACTGGAACTACTGCTTCTCCTCGCCACTGAACAGGAGAACTACCAGTTGGTCTGTATGCCCCAATATCTGTGTTATCAATACAATTTGGTGTTAGACTTCGGCTAAAATTACAAAACCAAAAACATTTAATATGATGAAAATACAAAAACATCTAAAAAGCTAAAAAGTTGGTATACTTCTTACCAATATTTCCCCACTGTGCGTCTTCAGGAAGGGCAAGGTCAGGATCACCTCGAAAGTCCAAGCCAGGATACGCATAATCCTCTATCATCACAACCTGGCCTTGGAGCCAGTCGAAGAAACGATTGTCATACCTGACGATAGGTCCTGCCACATGCCTAGCCATGAGCTGGCACCATCGTAGCATCCGTGGATCCCTGGGACCCGGAAAGTGCTAATCAGCCTGAAGTCTATACACTGGGACTCTCTCACAGAAGAAGGATACTAGCAGCGATCCATAACCAAACTGCTTCAAATCTCCACGTCTGCTTTTTGTCAGTTGTTTCTTGAGGTTGCGTAGCACTGCATCAGCCCAGTTGAAAACCCGGGGCTCAAGACACTCGAGGGCATACTGAAAGTAGCTCTGTAGAGCCATATGCAGGGAAGCACTACCTGCCATTCGAGCTATAGTAAAGAGAATGGTATGGAGAGTGATATCAGTCACTCCCCAAATGGCCACCTTTCCCTTTTGTCTTTCTGCCTCTGGCATGCAATACTCTCGACAATACTCACTCATTTTCATACCACCTCTGCGGCTACCAGTCAAACTGACATGAGAACCCCGTCTTGGCAACCTAGTCAGGAAATAAATATGCTCAATATCAATCTTCAATGTATGGGCACCGACATTAAAGACCTGCTGATCCAGATCCCACATCCGGACTAAATGTTTCAACAAATGAACTTGGGCTCTCATGACGGGTATCCGGAAATAATTTAGGAGACCGCAATCTCTTAAAGCGACAATGGTTTGAGGGTGATTTTTAGTGGCAGAATTATCATCTTTGTGTTCACTTTCCCTCCATTCAAGCACCATTGTGATGGTTAATAACTTGCATGGAAACCATGTGAAGATAGTTAATAATCTGAATCATGAAAAAAATTGGTTTTATTGGTTAAACATTTAAAAAAAAAAATTGATTCTGCGCTGCCTGTAAGTGGCTTTAACACACAGTGCAAACTTCTCGCACTGTAGTTTAATCCCACCTACGAGAATGAAGATTTCTCGCAGGCCCCGAATGGGCAACCTGCGAGAATCCTCATTCACGCGTAGGGTTTTAAAAACTCACTTAAAACTTAAAATTTAACCACTAAAATCATGAAATAAAACCATGAAAGGCTAGGGAATTGAGCACTTACCAATCTGATCCAGACAGTTCGTGAAATGATGCCCCGAAGCTCCCAGAAATCGACGGTGAAGATCGGAGGTAAATTGAAGGTTTTTTGCACTACAATGGTAAATGGGTAAAACAATGTGGTAAAAATGAATTGTAAATTTGTTTTATTTACTTTTTACCATAGTAAAAGTAGGTTTTTCATATTTATTCACTATTTTACCCTAATTACTAATATGAAAGTGAGTTGAATGACTTGCAGGCACCTAACGAGACGATTATGGACCAAAAAACTCTTTGAAGTGTGATGTGTTTATTTGGTTTTCTATGGTTTTGATGAAAAACCTCAAGTGATTTTTATCCGTTCTAACACTTGCGAAAAACCTAGAACGTGATCGAGCGTTGTTTTATCTCTTTTCCGGGCTCGATGTGGTTACATGAAAAGGGAACCCCCTTGGAGTTGACTTTAAGCCCTTTTCACGACTCCCTAAACATGAAAAGATTGCCGAGCAACCTTGCTATTTTCACGCTCGTTAAAGTATTTGAACTTACGCGTCCTCCGAGCGATAGTTTAACCCTTTTTCGGTCTCGTTGGACTATTGTACGAAAAAGGCACTGAGAGAGTTCTCTTTTAAGTGTTTTTCCAAACTCTATAATCTTGAAAAACCTTCGATTTTTCTATCTCTGGACTCGTTAAAAAAACATTGATAGACCCGTGATGGGACTGACCCACTCCTTCCTAGGGTTCGTTAAAAATACTCCGAGGGACTCATCCGAAGGATGAGCTTATATCAACAAGCATATGTGATCCTCTTCAATCTTGTGTAAAAATAAAGAGGTACTTGCCAAAAATGGTGGGGGAAAATTTGGGAAAGGGATATGTTTTGTCTTTGAGTTAATTGGCAGTAAGTGTCGCTCTTGAACATGACACCCCCTATTCATCATCCGAAGTTGGTTTGGGAAATCC
>ML794413.1:330657-341658 GCA_009831015.1 Picea engelmannii | reverse complement strand
TATATATATATATATATATATATATATATTCAAAACCATGCATACTAACAATTCTTCACATCTATATAAACATGAAAATGGAGTCCCATTCCTTTCCTATGCCTCATTTCAACATACCCAACCTTTCAAAACGTAATTCAACATTTCAAAGGATTTAACAAATGTGTCAATATTCATGGCCTCGTTCATACCCAATGCACTCTTGCATTGATTTCATGTTTGTCACACTTTATGACAGGTTCTTCGCCATGGTGAGTTGGAATTTAACCAACCTCTTCACCACATGGATTATTCATTTTCTTTCATTCTTATAGCAGGACCATATTGCCTGCTATTAGGTCGATCATGAACCCAAATTAGTACACATGAACTCAAAAGTTTCACATGAATTCCTTGATTGGTCAATGCATTTGTGACATATCAGTTCATGAATTCTTCCAAGGGATACCAACAACATTTACTACAGGAGGTTCATACCTCCATCATTCAGGTTCTCCTTCCTGAATCATGCCTTACTTGGGTATACAAGGCATACAACTACCTTTCAAAATTTCATGCATAACACTAAGACAATAAAATATTTCAGAAGGGGTTCTTACCAAATCCCTTCATACCTTGTGCCACATAGGCACAAATATCTTTATACCAGTTCTTGGCTGCTAGCACCCTCTTTCTGATTTTTACCTCATCAACAGTGATTTATGGGGACTTTTACAGCCCTGTCAACAATCATTCAACCACAATCTTCTCCTGGTCATCCTCTGCTTGAGGTTTCCCATCATTGGCAACTGTCTTCCTTAATAGCTCCAATTCCTTTCTATACATAGCATGCATCATCATAGTCACAATTACATTAGTTGTAATATTAAACCAAATGCATGTATCATAACATTCAAATTCATAAAACATCTTCAAAATTTCCTAGCATATATTTATGCACTTCATCACATTATCCTCAAATGTTTTCACAAGTGCAACACAAACAGATTTTGAATGTATCTTCAACAATACAATCCTTATCACTATGGTGTCAAAACCTCTTTACTTTCATTAGCGTACCATATTTCTCATTCCAAAGGAAACATACCACATAGCAAGAAAGGAGTTAGGGGCTCTCCCCTTCTTCCAATTCTTTATACACCACCTAGGAATTTTTAGCCCAACTGAGTTATCTCTAAAGGCCTCACTGCCTTTTATTAACATGGCTTCAACCAAGCCTATTCAATCAAATATACCCATTTATTCATTCATTAGTCTTCTATTCATTACGTGATGTTTTCAAAATGTAATCCAGGATATATATATATATATATATGTAGCTCACTGCTTAATTCTCAGTAGTCATTAAGGTTGTGACTTTGTTTTCCTGACAGAGTCTTCACACAGTTTCTCTACAGGGAACTCCTTTAGCATCAGACTTCCTTATTTCATATCCATCACTATTTGTGATGGCCTCAGCCTTGAGTTAGCTTCAATAGTTTACCACATATTACATAAGGAATATAAACATGCATCTTTGTCATGTGCTCAAATTATGTATCCATACATATTCTGGTTTTGTTATCTTACATCATACATGTGCATCACTTGCATGTTTAATATCATTCATATCTAACTGGTATTACTATCAGGCTTCATATTAGGAAGCTCCATAATGCATTAAATCCATGTACTCAAGCATAATTAAACATAGATAAGTATTCATCATGCTAGCTTATTGCTTTCACTTTTTCCATGTCATTCACACACATCAACATATCAGACTTCTATATCCTTTTCCCAAGGATCTTCCAATCATCCTTATGATCATGTATACACATTCATGTATAAGTAGGTTTGTCTCTTGCACCTTTTTACCTCATGCATTCACTTGATAGTTTAATTTCATCACTATTGTCCTTTAGTTTGAGATTTTAGTCACTTACAAGACTAATCTCATAGTCATATCTCGTATTGATGTTGCATTTTCTCAAGGAAATAACCAACCAAGGTCACTTTCCTCTTTATGTGATAATGTCTAGTAAGAAAACCTTCTTGCCTCAGCGTCCATAGGGTTTTACCCATCTCACTTTTCTTTGGTCATGAGGAGTTATATACTTCGATTTGAATATAGAGTAGTAACTATAACTACCAGGGATCCTACTTGATCCTATCAGATTAGTTTAAGCCCACAAAGGTATTAACCATTATATAGTTTACCTTCATCAGTGTCTGAAGTTCCAATTGCCCATGCTTAGAAGCAGTGTTACAAACACTAGGTCATTCATCCTTCAGGCTTCAACTACTCTTCACAGAACCCTACCACCTTCAGTTATCCACATTCAAGTCTTATTATAAATGTTAATTAGCATATTCCTACTCCGGTAAGAGTAGTTATCACTTTGACAAAGGGCTAAAGAAATTCTTCTGCTGAAATTCAATAAGAATTCTCAAAATCACAGGTTCAATTTGCAGTCCTTCTCCTCAATGAGTAAATGCAGATAACAATACCTCCTTACGTGACTCATACATGAGCCCAAGTAGGCCAAGTGTTGTAACCATGATCTGATACCAATTTGTAACACACCCACGACGGGGCATAAAATTTTTGCTTTTCTTAAAGGACATATTCTCCATCCATGGTTTCTAGTTTGGATGGTCAGGGAACCAGTCTGACCTCCTGGTCAAAGAATCTACGATTCTGGAGCCAAACGACTCTCTAAGACCTTGATGGTCTTGTTCTATAATTAGACATAGACCCTTTCGACTTCCTGGTGTAGGTATAAAGGTACCCAGGTCAGAGTCTAGGCGCTAGCTCCTTTTCTAATAAGCCCCTTCCTTGATATGACCTTGGGCGATGGCCTTACGTAACCACATGATTGTTGGTGGGGACAAGGATCATTTGAAACCAAAATACTTTTCTCCCCTCAATTCACCTCGAGCCTCCATGTGTCCTTTCTTCCAAACCATGGTTTGGATTGCAGCCAACCCTCAACTTTTTAAAGTTCTCGCATCTCCGATCCCCACTATTAGTGCTAGAAGTTTCCCCTAGAATGCTATAGGGTCAAGCCTAGCACATCTTAGTTATTGCAATGATTTTTATAAATAAAGATGTTTTTTGAGTTTTGAAAGAAGTTGGATCAGGTAGATGGAAAGAGAAAGAAAAAGAGAAACAGGCTAAATGCAGATCAGTTAAAACACTATTGGGCATAGAGTCAAGTAAGCACCCTGTTGATCAAAGGCAATCGAATTGCATATCAGATAATAAGTTTATATGAAAATGAGTAGAAGAATAAGGAATAAACAAAAAGTAGAACATCCGTCAAACTGAGATTCTCTTTGTCAAATGGATGAAACAATACTTGAAACAAAATACACAAATAGTAGGCAGTCACAACAAAATCTTTACCGCTTGAGAATCTATTATCCATGGGCAACCATTGATTCTCAATGTCTGCAACTCATTCAAGTAAGACGAAAAATAGAGTGTAAAACAAGGAAGATGAAAAACAACGTTTAAAGAAGAGACATCACAATTTGATAAAACAATTGTCATAGATCTCCAATGTCAGAAGTGATCACATAAATATAAGTCCCTCGGGCTTCTAATAACACAGACTGGATGTTATTTCATCAAATTCCTTCTCATGCCTCACCCTCACGGGTCCCTCCCCTCTTTGTACCTCTTTTCTTCCTAAAATTTATAGATGTACAATCATAAGTTTCCATCCCAAATTGATGGATCTAGGATTTCTAAATACAGAGATTAGTTTCTATTTTGCAAGCTATGAAATCATTAAACCAAATCTAAATATGGTTACAAATAGGTGTCGAATACTGAAGCTGTTGTAGACCAATCTCCTTCTTTGTTGTTAACAAATCTGCTTTTGATTGCTTAAAAATATTGGATGACCTGTTGATTTTGGTGCTTCAAATTTGGATCTGATCCTTATTCACTGATTCTGCACATGGTAATTTGGACTTGTCTTTCAGTTATATCCCTTGAAATCTTCACTTTTACTTCCATTTGTATTCTCAACCTTTATCTACAAATTTTGTGCTTAATTGCCAACAATGTTTGACTGATTCCTCATTTGTGGAACTAATCTCTTAAAATAGAATGAATATATCTCAATTGAGCTTAACTTGAAATTGGTCTAGAACTTGACTTTGTCATAGAGCTTCACTTTGTGCTACGTGCAATTGCTCTTCTTCATGTTCTGTAACTGCTTGTGATTATGGTTGAATTTCCTGTTCGCATTGTTGTGTATCTTGTTGTTGCTCCTAGTTTGGTTGAGACAAAGGCTTCTGTAAGGTATTCACTTCAAAATCCAAACATCATTTCCATTTTCTGTCCCTTACTTGAGATATTATACAGTCTTCACAATTGCAACAACATGAAAATCACATGAATTTTGACACGATTTCTCCCATATTGATCATTTCTGTAGAGAGCTTGTACATTTGTCCATTAATAGATGTCCCCAATGATTATACATTCCATTTGTTCAGATGAACTTAATTACGCCCAATCCAATCAAATGCAGAAGAAGAATCTGCAAGTATAGTTGTACTTGTTTGGAGACTCCATGAAAATTTATGTATTATCTGGTAATAATGAAGAACCAAAATAGCTTCCAAGAAGACCAAGATCTCCTCCATTTTTTAGGTCTACTGTAAGGTATGAAAGACTAAAATTCTGAGGCATCTTCCCAAGTGATCTGAGTGAGTCCCTTAGGTTGCCTCCTTATTAATTTGATAGGGACATAACCAATCTGTCTTAAAAGAAGAGAACAAAGGTACTCTGTTTCTGAATGCTTTCTCAACCAGTCATCTCCAATTAAAGTTCTAAGATCCGAGCCTCTCACCTTCTGACCAATATAATGAATATTGTTCATAATGGGGTAAAGGAAAATCCTTGGCATTTTACCCTTGTATAGACTTCTCCAGACTCAGTCACAACTTATACTGTGGATCTTTGCAGCAACAATCTCCCCACTATTTGCTCATGATTTCTTCAAACTGCAATGTGAAAGGCAATTGACCCAAATGTGTTATTTACATCAATGTTTCCATCATTTTTATTTAAATAAACCTGAACAAAACAAGACCTCTATCTAGAGTATTATCCAACTCCTCATGCTTCTACTATTATGGATTTCTTGGTCGTTTGGATGTGGCATGACGAACACACCCACAACTTGAACTGTGTATTCATCAACAAACTCACCAAGCATCAGTCCCTCTATTTGTGGCTCTTCCTCATGGTCATACATCATGGTTTGATGCCGTCAACCTATCAAATACTCCAAAAACACAACTATCCTCACCACAGGACACCTGCGCAATCTTTGGCACCTATTCGTGGCTCACTATCTATGGTGCCTTATGTTGAGTGACTCAACTGGGCTTGCGCGTTGTTGTTGATGGTATTGTGGGCAGGTTTCAACCGGAAGAAATCTCTCACCTTCATGATGAATAACAATTATCGGAGCAGATGACAATGAATTCTATTTGCAAAAACTAATTCTTTGAGAACCGATGGCAACGATTTTTGTTGGCAAGATAAATTTTTCCTCAGCCAGGATAACTCCTCCTTGTCGTGGCTTGGTGTGGTGCTAGTGCGCTGTCTTTTGACTTGACTTGACTGGCATTAATCCATGATACCTTGTGCAATGAAAGAAACCTACTATATAATTGAAACGTCAATCTCTCCCGAAATAACCGTTCCATTAGTTCCATTAAAGGGAAGCCCATCGATCCTTCATGTTTACTAGGATAACAGATTCGTTTCCCCAATTTGGAGAAGGTTTAGAGTGTTCGGTGAAGATACGATTTTGGAATCTAGAGCTCTGTTCTTCTTGGCACACTTTGAATACTTGTCCTCATGGCATGAGCTAACTGATGGACACCTGCACAACATCCTCCCAACCTGGCTATGGTCTATTTGTGATTATACTCATTGATTTTCCTTTATTATTGAAAACTAACGCCTCCATCTATATTACAATTATTTAACACCTGTAATCTTGTCGTTAATGCAATGTATCTGGCAGCCAACCCTTTGATCGATAGCTGAAAAAATATTGTTTGAAATTTCCTCTTAGCACCGAGAGTTAGGGCTTTAAATCTGTGTTTTTTTCCTTTTGTTTATTTTCCTAATGCCTAATATTCCACTTGTGCTATGGAAAAATTTTTGAATCTATTTATAAACTAAACATTCTACACTGTTGATTGAAGTGTAATGCACTTTATAATTCCCTATGAGCTTGGTGCTTGATGACTTGCATGTTGGTGCTTGATTGTATATTAGCATTGTTGTGCTCTATGTGTGTTTATATCCCATGATGTGTGTGTTTGATCTCCCATGATGACTAGTGTTGGGTAATGTTGTGGTTAAACCGTGTTGTGTTTGATGATAGGTGTTGGAGATTGTTTCTCAGCCAAGAAATTTTGCTAAAATAATCGTGAAGTCTCGATCAAGGCATCATAGCATTGTTTCAAAGATGTATAGAATAAGGATTTTCACCTTTCCGGTACCTTTCCTCTAATGAGGTGACTTAAAAGCTCAGCACTACTTCTATTATATGCAATACCAGTGTTCTCGAAAAACACTTTTCGGTGCTATAGGAATAGCCTCATTCCTGCAACAAGGAAAAATTGAATAATTATTATCTGGATACTAACACTGGCTCCTTATAAGGATGATGTTTTCCCTGTGGGACATCAAGAACTTGTAGACGAGCGTGCCTTATCATTTCTACTCATTTGTGCAACCTGACCCTGCAAATCTTCCACATTGTAGACATCCACAACTTTCGTGTTGTGCCTAATTCATTAGGTTAATGGAGTCATCCAAACTGTTGCTAAGAATCCACAACTTATTTAAACTTTGAAGTAACAACATACTACAACAGAATAACAAACTGAAAATAATATACTTGTTCATATGACGAGATTATTTTACACACTGCCTACTCTATCCAACTGCTTCCATTAGATCAGGTAAAATCATGCTTCCAGTGAAGCCATACAAGTATCTGCTCACTGATGAAACTCTCAATCTAGAAATAATGAAAGAAGGAACCCATGGAATACATAAATGCAATTCAGAAGGATGATAGAAGAACAATTTGACATTTGAATTGCTCGAAGATTCCAAATAATTGACAAAAGGATCATAAAAGCCATAAATAAATACCTCTTCCTGATTTTTTAGCTGAAGGTCAAAAAGTCTATGCATATCTTCTTTCTGATAATGGTGTCCACCTTCAACTATTTGCAAATATGAACATGACTACAAGCTAATTTCACTGCTACTCGATTCTTGTTTGATGTATGCTCTGTAAGTGATACCAGTTTTTTGTTCGTGAGATAATGAACTGAACTCTTCAATAATCCCAATCCCAACCTACTTAATATCTTCTTAAGATGGTGAACCATTAATATCAGATATTGGTTTGTTGACTTCCAGAAAAGAATCTGTTACAACTAGTGAAGGAAAATGCTCAATAAATGGTTCATAAAACTGCTTCAGGTTTCCATCGTTGCCTTCCTCAAATTATGATGCATAGTTGTCATAAAGTGGCTTACTGCTGAAGTTTTCATTATGTGTTGGTGTGAAAATTTGACCTCCACTTGAACCATGACTATCAAGGAGTGAATCTAAATTTTGACTGTTGTGATAAAGCTATTGATCAAAAGCCTTAGAGAGAAAAGATGAGTTATGTTGTTCATATAAATTACCATCATCTTCAGAATCATAATACTCATCATAGATAGGTGAGCCAAAAACCTTTGTGTCTTGCATAGAAGGATGAGCAACCTCAAGTTGTAAAAAAGATTTAGAAGAAGATTCGTAAGATGATGAAACATCTTCACCTTCCTCAACATAATCATCCTCTATATCATAGTAAAAACTACTAGAAACATTTGAATAAAGGACAAATGTGTCTACAGTATGGCTATCACCAACATCCTTACAAACATAAGAAATACTAATTGAATGTTGGATGTCGAATTCAAATTCTTTACAACAGTTATCAAAAGGAAAATCAACCGGATAAATGGTTTTGTAATAATGATGAAAGACAGTATGAAATTCCTTCAAAGAATGAATGCTAGCAGCAAGAAGGGATTGACACCATTCATGAGGATGTTCTTCTAACAAAAATCTGAACATATTGATTAAGACATCCTCATGAACAAAATTATGTTCAAGAATGCATTTATGAAAATTTAATAAATGCTCACCGAGATGATCACCCTTGCTTTCTCTAAATCTGAGAAGATAGTCATCCCATTCAGCTATTGTAGGTGTTAGCACTCTGTAATTTTTCCAAGGCTGAAGAGGCAGTTGCAGAGGCAACATCAAAACCACTTCGAGTCTTGGATCTAGCCCTCCAAGACTCAGAGAGGGATCTCTCTGTCTAATATAGATTTGTTTGAAAATAATATTAGGCTAGCTATGCAGAATAGGGTTATGTTCTTGGGGTTTTCTGGTTGAGACAGCAAAAGAAGACCATCGGGCTATGGGGTCTGTTCACAAAGATAGAGATCAGATAACAGTTTATAAGAAGTCTTTTCACAGGGAGAGATAATGCAACTATTGGATTCTTTGGGAATAAGTGATGGATTAGCAGAAAATGTGAGATTATCAATCACAGTAAAGAAGCATTTAAGAATTTTTTCACCACAACATCAGAAGACAAACATTTAGATTTTTTAAAAGTCAGAAAACAGGCTATGCACTGATAAATCCTGTCACTTTAACTCCTTTTAAAAGATCAGACAGACAAAACAATGATAACAAAGGCAGATACACATTCAACGACGAGGAAAAACTTCACCAATAGCTAACATACAGGAATCCTGTGAAACGTTTCTTTATATTTCTGGAAAATCTCTGATAGAAGTTACAGTGCTCCCAGCCTGTCTGGATGTGAAATCAACAACCTTTACATTAAAAATCATCTCTGAATAAATAGGGGAGATCCCCCAACAAGTTTTGAGAGTTGGTTTTAACCGCCTCGGCCAAAAATAGCCACAAATCCCACAAAATTTGGAACTGTCTGCCATGAAAGACGGACTAATTTTCTGCGAAAAAGGGGTCTGAACAGACATGGTTTTCTCTTCAATGCTAACACCTGGGAAAAAAATGAAGGTGTTTATTGTATATGGGCATGTGATGGACAAAAACCTTCTTCCGTTTTTCCGAATTCGCCTCCAGCTGGCCGTAACAGCTCCCGCAAAATTAAGATTGTAATGGAAAAGTGAAAATCTGGAAAAAAGGGCCTCGAAGATGGATTCGATTTTCCCTGCTCATAGTGCCGGTAAAAAAACTGAGAGAGGTTTTTGTTCTTCAGCCCATGCTGAGAAAAAACCTCTCTCAGATTTTTAAAATCCATCTTCATTTTCCCAAAATCCGTTTTGAAAGAAGACATGGTGAAACAGGCAAAAAATGGCAAAAAAGGGAAAAGCGGTTTTATTTTTGGGAAGGTGGTATTCCGGACCCCCCCTGAGGTGGTAAGCGGTTTTAGGGGGGGGGGGGAGTCCGCTGGAATAGGGAGGCGACACATGGATGGGGGGTGGTATTGGAAAACCATCATTCCGGACCCCCCCCTCTCGTTAAACTCCAGATGGTGAGGGGGGTTCCGAAATTTTTAAGGACCGTTTGATTTAAAAGTTTAATGTGATGAGTGTACAAGAGTTGGAACGTGAGGTATGTGGAGTTTTGGGAGGGGTAGACTTAGGATATCGTAGGTTTTTTTTAAGTTTTGTTTTTTTTAATTTTTTTTTATTATATGTTTTATATTATTTTAATTTTTTTTTATTTTTTATTATGGTTTAATATATGTTTATTTAAGTTTGGTTTTTGTTTTAATATGTTTCATTTATGTTTTTATTTAAATGTTTTTATATTGTATTTATTATATTTTATTTATTATGTATGTTTATTATAATATGTTTTGTGTTATTATGTTTTATTTTATATGTTTTGTTTTTTATATATATTTTATATATTTTTTACTAATTTGTTTTATTTAATATTTAATTAATCCTAATTACTAACCTAGTTATTAATACTAACTTAATTAATTAACAATTGATTAATTACTAACATGCTAATTCAATTGTTAATTAATTAATAATTAATTTATTATTATAAACAGGTTTAATCATGACTATTAACCTCCCCGGATGGGGTGCCACGCGTTCAGCCGAGGACACGCGGGAGGCTGCCGAGACGCCCATTTATGGCATCAACTGGCGCGATCCCTCCATTTATTAATTGAACCATGGTCTGCATCTGCCACCTTAACGTGATGAGCCCTCTCGCGCGCGGGAGAGGTACCAGTAGACAGAGCACTAACAACATAGCGTTAATGGCGATAGCGAGCATAGCAGTGTGGGGTTTTATCGTGACAAGGGATAGGGCAGAGATGCATTCTCCCTTCGCAGTGCTCATTCTGTCCGAGTGGAATTTCCGACCTCCGTCAAAGACAGTGAAGGGAGAGGCCGAGCTGCAATTCCGACCTCCACCCATTCGCCTTCCTCCAGGGGCCTCCACCATGCCCAGGCTTAGAGGAAAATCACGTAGAGGAGTAGCCTGGTATAGGGATGAATCCCGGTGCAAGCGCATATAGAAATTCGAGCGAGCTCTTACACTGGCGTCCATCAGACGGAAGCAAGGTCCTTGGTCGCCTCCCATGGAAATTGTCAAAGAAATTAGCCTAGAGGAGGCTATGCAGAGCCACCCCTCCATTGCACAAGCAGAAGAACAAAGGCCACCGCCCGAAGCCTACCTGGGGAGACACAATTCCACCAACGAGGAGGACCTCTTCCCACCTTACATCGTGGAGGAGGAAGCCACGCCCGACGACACCACAGGGATGGCGGAGGAAAAGCGGGCATCGCCTTGACCAGCGGGAGACCCCAGCATAGGTGCAGCGAAGAACTTTGGCATGCGGACTTCTGGCGACAGTGGGGGATAGGACCAGCCCACCTTCTCGGAACTCTGGC
>ML794413.1:311831-322296 GCA_009831015.1 Picea engelmannii | reverse complement strand
CCCCCCCCCCCCCACCGTTAAAAGCAGAACAGTCGAGGGGGTCGGGAATCCACTGTCAGTCGTTGATCTATGCACTGCTAGATCAACTGTCTATCTAAGCGTGTTTTTTATTCTCCAGGCGCGAATGCAGCAAATGAGGAAAAACTTAGGCTTAATGACTTTTTGAGGGTTTGGTGCACTACTTCCCTTGAAAATAATTTGCAGAGATGAAATATTATTTGCAAACCTATACACCCAGAGTGAAAAATTTCCAGTCAACAGATGATCCTATGAATTATAGGGTTATAACAGTAGGCACTGGATGTGGAAAAACAACTATGTTGGTGAAATCACAAAATGCATACCTCGGAGCCAAAATAGTTTCCATGGCCATCATGGATCTTCAACCAATGGAGTTGCCTATGAATCTCGGGACAATGGAGTTGCCATGGTGAAAGATGTGCAGTCATGTATCTTCCCTCTTCCTATTCACCATAAAGAAGTAATTCTGATCGTTGTCGTTCTCCCAATCAAGATATCTTCGTTGCTTCGTCCCCGACAACGACACCAAATGATTTTAGTGCTAGAAGTTGCCCCTAGACTGCTATAGGGTCAAGCCTAGCACATCTTAGTTATTGCAATGATTTTTATAAATAAGGATGTGTTTTGGGTTTTGAAAGGTGGATCAAGTAGATGGAAAGAGAAAGAATAAGAGAAACAGGCTAAATGCAGATCAGTTAAAACACCATTGGGCATGGAGTCAAGTAAACACCCTGTTGATCGAAGGAAATCGAATTGCATATCAAATAAGAAGTTTAAATGAAAATGAGTAGAATAATAAGGAATAAACAAAAAGTAGAACATCCATCAAATCGAGATTCTCTTTGTCAAATGGATGAAATGATACTTGAAAAAAAACACACAAATAGTAGGCAGTCATAGCAAAATATTTACTACTCGAGAATCTATTATCCATGGGCAACCATTGATTCTCAATGTCTGTAATTCATTCAAGTAAGATGAAAAACAAAATGTAAAACAAGGAAGATGAAAAACAATGTTTAAACAAGATAAATCACAATCTGATAAAACAATTGTCATACATCTCCAATGTCAGAAGTAATCACAGAAATATAATTCCCTTGGGATTCTAATAACACAGATTGGATGCTATTTCATCAAATTCCTTCTCAGGCCTCACCCTCACGAGTGCCTTCCCTCTTTGTACCTCTTTTCTTATAAAATTTATAGATGTACAATCATAAGTTTCCATCCCAAATTGATGGATCTAGGATTTCTAAATACAGTGATTAGTTTCTATTTTGTAGGCTATGAAATCATTAAACAAAATCTAAATATGGTTACAAATAGGTGTCAAATACTGAAGCTATTGTAGACCAATCTCCTTCTTTGTTGCTAACAAATCTTCCTTTGACTGCTTAAAAATATTGGATGACCTGTTGATTTTGGTGCTTGAAATTTGGATCTGATCCTTATTCACCGATTCTGCACATGGTAATTTGGACTTGTCTGTCAGTTATATCCCTTAAAATCTGCACTTTTACTACCATTTGTATTCTCAACCTTTATCTACAGATTGTGTGCTTAATTGCCAGCAATGTTTGACTCATGCCTCCATTTGTGGAACTAATATCTTAAAATAGAATGAATATATCTCAATTGAGCTTGACTTGGAATTGGTCCAGAACTTGACTCTATCGTAAGAGCTTCACTTTGTTCTTTGTGCAATTTCTCTTATTCATGTTCTGCAACTGCTTGTGATGATGGTTGAATTTCATGTTCGCATTGTTGTGTATCTTGTTGCTGCTCCTAGTCTGGTTGAGACACAGGCTTCTGTAAGGTCTTCATTTCAAAATCCAAACATCATTGCCATTTTGTGTCCCTTACTTGACATATTCTACAGTCTTCACAGTTGCAACAACATAAAAATCACATGAATTTTGACATGATTTCTCCCATACTGATCATTTCTGTAGAGAGCATGTACATTTGGCCATTAACCAGTGTCCCCAATGATTAGACATTTCGACTCTTGAGATGAACTTAATTACGCCCAATCCAATCAAATGTAGAAGAAGAATATGCAAGTATAGTTGTACTTGTTTGGAGACAAAAGGAAATTTTCTGTATTATTTGGTAAAAATGAAGAACCAAAATAGCTTCCTAGAAGACCAAGATCTCCTCCATTTGTTAGGTCTGCTGTAAGGTCTAAAAGACTAGAATTATGAGGCAGGTGCCCAAGTGTTTTGAGTGGGTCCCTTAGGTTGCCTCCTTATTAATCTGATAGGGACATAACCAATCTATCTTAAACAAAGAGAATGTAGGTACTTTGTTTCTGAATGCTTTCTCAGCTAGTCATCTCCAATTAAAGTTCTAAGATTCGATCCTCTCACCTTCTGGCCAATATAATGAATATTGCTCATAATGGGGTAAAGAAACATCCTTGGCATTTTCCCCTTGTATAGACTTCTCCAGACTTAGTCACATCGTATACTATGGATCTTTGCAGCGATAATATCCCCACTATTTGTCATGATTTCTTCAAACTGCAATGTGAAAGGAAATTGACCCAAATGTGTTATTTACATCAATGTTTCCATATTTTTTATTTAAATAAACCTGAACAAAACATGAACTCTATCTAGAGTATTCTCCAACTCCTCTTGCTGCTACTATTATGGATTTGCTGGGAATTTGGATGTGGCATGACAAACACACCCACAACTCGAACTGTGTATTCATCAACAAACTCGCCAAGCATCAATCTCTTTGTTCATGGCTCTTCCTTGTGGTCCTACATCATGGTTCAATGCCTTCAACCTATCAAATACTCCAAAAACACAACTGTCCTCACCACAGGACACTTGTACGATCTTTGGCACCTGTTCGTGGCTCACTATATGTGGCACCTTGTGTTGAGTGACTCAACTAGGCTTTCATGTTGTTGTTGATGGTATTGTGAACAGGTTTCAACCAGAAGAAATCTTTCAACTTCATAATGAATGCCAATTATCAGAGCACATGACAATGAATTCTGTTTGCAAAAACTGATTCTTCGAGAACCGATGGCAACTATTTTTAGATATTATTTTCAAGATTAATTAGGTAGTGTAAGCCATTAATCTATGACCCATATCCATGAGTGTTAGTCACAACTGAGCAATATTTCTCATGATTTGAATAGTCCACTTAGCACTCATTGCATTGGGTGATGTTCATAGGGGTGAAGAAAATAATATCTAATATCTTGCACTGTGGAAGCCCCAATATGCTTAGGAAACTATTTTTGTTGGCAAGACAAATTGTTCCTCAACTAGGATAACTCCTCCTTGTTGTGGCTTGGTCTGGTTCTAGTGCATTGTCTTTTGACTTGACTTGGTTGGCATTAATCCATGATACGTTGCACAATGAAAGAAATATGCTATATATTTGAAACTTCAATATCTCCCGGAATAACCGTTCCATCAGTTCCATTAAAGGGAAGCCCATCGATCCTTCATGTTTTCTAGGCTAACAAATTGGTTTCCCCCAATTTGGAGAAGGTTTAGAGTGTTCGGTGAAGATACAATTCTGGAATCTAGAGCTCTATTCTTCTTGGTGCACTGTGAATACTTGTCCTCGTGGCACAAGCTAACTGATGGACACCTGTGCAACATCCTCACAACCTGGTTGTGGTCTATTTGTGATTATACTCATCGATTTGCCCTTCTTCTTGACAACTGACGCCTCTATCTCTATTACAATCATTTAACACATGTAAGCTTGTCGTTAGCACAATGTATCTGGCAGCCAACCCTTTGATCGATAGCTGAAAGAATATTGTTTGAAATTTCCTCTTAGCACCAAGAGTTACGGCTTTAAATCTATGTTTTTTCCCTTTTATTTATTTTCCCAATGCCTCATATTCCACCTGTGTTATGAAAAAAAGTTTTCATCTATTTATAAACTAAAAATTCTACACTGTTTATTGAAGTTTAATGCACTTTATGCTTCCCTATGAGCTTGGTGCTTGATGACTTGCATGCTGGTGCTTGATTGTATATTAACGTTGTTGCGCCCTGTGTGTGTTTGATCTCCCATGAAATCTATGTTTGATCTCCCATGATGATTGGTTTTGGGTAATGTTGTGGTTAACCCATGTTGTGTTTGATGACAGGTGTTGGAGATTGGCTCCCGACCAAGAACTTTTGCTAAAAAAATCGTGAAGTCTCGATCAAGGCATCATAGAACTATTTCAAAGTTGTATTGAATAAGGATTTTCACCCTTCCAGTACCTCTCCTCTAATGAGGTGACTTTAAATCTCAGCACTACTTCTATTATATGCAATACCAGTGTTCTGGAAAAACACTTTTTGGTGCTACAGGAATAGCCTCATTCCCGCAACAAGGAAAATTTGAATATTTAGTATCTGGATACTAACGCCCACAATGTTATGGGACCGTCGATATAACGATCTTGATGGTTCCTCTGAACAGATGGATCATATCTATCCTTTTCAAAGGTGTGGATCAGATCTGACCTCTTTCAAATCAATGACTGTGATTTGTTTCAAAATTCTGGACTTCGGAATTCTCAAGTCTCAAACTTTCCTTTCTTTCATATGTCAATCTTTCGGAGTGGAAGATCTATTGAAAGCTATCACTACATATGTGAGCCAATGATTTCCTCCGCGATTCCAGCCTTCAGGAGTTTCAGTTCTCAAATTCTCATTTCTTTCGGACAGATTTCTCCGAAACGACAGATCGTCTGCCACGCATCCTCCTCAATCGACAATTCTACTCCAACTTCGGGACTTTGGCCTCCTCAATCATATCAATGGTCCTTCATCTCCTTCCTCGATCAACGATCGAGTTATTTTCTGGGTCTTCGAACCTTTTCCTCCTCTCTTTTCTTCTGGAGTTCTAGATCTAGCGCCTCATGTCCACCTTCACATCGATGACTCTCGTCGCTTTAGATTTCCGGACTTTAGAAATCTCAAATCTCAAATCTCATTTTTCCCTAATGGATTTTATTTGAAGTTGATAATCCACTGACGCATGTCCCTCTCAGATCAACGACTGTGATCCCTTCACATCTTCATACTTCAGATTTCTCAGTCTTCAACGTTCACTCTCCCTCAACATATGTGGATTACTGCCACATGTCCTCTCGAATTGGACAATTGAGGCTTACTTCGGGCCTTTAATCGAAATCCACAGATTTGTGCCACCTGTCCTCTGGATCTGACGATAAAGGATTGATTTAGGTCTTTACTCGGATTTCACAGATTTATGCCATGTCTCCTCTAGATCTGATGACTATGAATTACTTTGGGACTTTACTTAGAGTCCACAGATCCATGCCACATCCCTTCTTAATCTGACGGTTATGAATTACTTTGGGACTTTATCCGGAGTCCACAGATTCACACCACGTCCCTTATTAATCTAATGGCTATGAATTACTTCGGGACTTTATCTAGAGTGCATAGATTCACGCCACGTCCCTTCTTAATATGACGGCTATGAATTACTTCGGGACTTTATCTGGAGTCCACAAATTCATGCCACATCCCTTCTTAATCTGACGACTATGAATTACTTCAGGACTTTATCCGGAGTCCATGGATTCACGCCATGTCCCTTCTCGATTAGACAGTCCATATTCACATCGGATGATCCGATGCTTGAGATTTAATTCAGACGATATGATGACTAAGATCTACTTCGGACAATCTAACGATTGAGATTTTCTCTGGCTCTTCGTGCTTCGGGAGTCTCAAATATCAATTGAAAAACTCTCGAATATATTTCTCGAAGCTCCTGATATGCTGAAACGTATCTCCTAGTGATCAACAGTCAGGATCCTACTTTGGGTGATCTGACACCTGAGGTTTACTTCGAATCTCTAGCTCTTCGGACTTCAGGAGTCTCAAATCTCAACTGAAAACTCTCACACAGATTTCCCTGGAGTCCACTATCTGTCTCCATATGTCCCTCTAGATCTGGTGGTCCAGATTCACCTCCTTGTGATGGACAACCTCGAATTACTTTGGCTATTTCACCCCCCTCCTGGTCCATGAACTTTTGGAGTTATGGATCTTATGACACCTATCCTCCTTGACGATGGACACTCCCAAACTACTTCGGGACTTCTAAACTTTGGTAAGTTCTCTTCTCCTACATGTGAAAAGTGCTAAGGTTCATGCACCTTTCTTAGATCAGACGACTGTCAATCCTCGACGTTGTGATCCAATGGCCACTGTCGCTCCTACTCCTCAGTTTTTGACTTACTCTGACTTAGAATATTTTCTAAGTGCTCGAAGGATTTGACCTTTGCTCCTCCTACATGCCCGTTTCTTGAATTTCATCTGCACTCCTGAAAATGCTATCTCTTATGAGCTTGATCTCCTTGAATATTTCACTGTCTCGTGCACTCCTTGCATTTCAGATATCACGTCAAAATCAGATCGAAGGTCAACGACAATCGACGGTTCACAAAAATTGTGGGGCCCCAACATGCGCTCTCTTTACCAGAGAGTTCGACCTATGCAATATGGAAAGTGCTTGATTGATTCTAGTCTAACTGGGATCATTGATCTTCCAACCCCAACGAGATCAATGATGTGGGTTGATTGCGAGTCATGAACTAGCAAGTTCACTAAATTCACCTTCGCACTCCGCAATGATTCCAAACCGTCTATTAAATCAAGTGGATGGTGTTTGATTCGGTAACTCTAGTGATTATTTGAGTTGATCTAACAACCAGGATGGCCTATCCTCGCATTAAAAAGCTCGCATCCATCTCTGTTGTCAGATTCTTAAGTCATGAGTAGTTCTAATGACTTGACTATCGTCTACCTCCTAGATCTGATGGTCCAGACAGTTCTTGGGTATACTTAGATCTAAGGGTCAGAGTTAACTTCGGGACTTCGAGGATTTTACCTCCCTTACGAAGAACTTGCTAAGTTTGCTAAACTCGTGAAGTCCGAATGACTCCAAGGGTTAAATCCCATGCTCTTTCCCATATCCAACATTCACAACAGACCGTGTCTTCTTCCGAACAGATTTAATCCGTTCGTCTTCCAAACAAGGGGACCTTCCATTTCGATACTTCAGCCTCACTACTCTTCCTGAGCCTTGTTAGCTCTGAAAGGATTAAGATATTTGCACTCTTTCTCTTGAACGTAACGCTTGGAAGAATCCTTCAGTGCACCCCTCACGCTCATTCGTCAACTCTAGAACTTAAGTGGTTCTCGGTCTCTACCTACCTCCCAGAGAGCTTGTGCATAAGTGCACTATCTCTCCTGAGATTTAATAGACTCCCATCTCTGAGGGACTCTGAATGACTAGGAGTGTCGATATGCATACGCGAAATTGTGCCCAAGGTGACAAACTAACAGTTCGTGGATATAGTTTAAGCCACCACAGGGCACAAGAATTTACAAATACAAAACATGTCCAATCCATACTTTATTAAATACACAATTTAAACAGGAATAAATAGATACAATATAACCACTAAGCAAACATACACATCTCTGGGTCCTTCACAGTATATCCCATTTCATTACATAATTACAGCTTAATTTCACAGGTTATGAGAATACTTATCTATTACAAGCCGCTTCCAACCAACTGACTGTGGGTGTGCACCTTTCCACCTAACCATAGGCTTAGAGGCATTCATTCTTAGCACTCTGGCCACCCTCATGCCAAGCCATGATATCACTAGGAAATTTACGACATCTCTCAAAGAAACTGTCTCTGTCATAGTGACCCTACGAGGTTTATCCGATGCTTCCTCAACATCAAGCTCACATTTAGGTCCTTCAGGCCATGTTCTTGGCACTTCCTTTGGGTTCGCACATATCCCTTATGAGCTTATTCTCTCATCCCCCTGTCTCTGTCTATATCTTACCTTCCCTCCTGTGGAAGGATTTCCGACCTGTCCTGTTCCTTTTGTCAGAAGGAAGATCGGGTCTGCAGGTCTCTGTGGTACTTCAAGTTGACATCCTGCAGCTAGACCATGATTCCATTCATGGGGATGGTTGATGATTCAACCACTGGTCCTTTCTTCATTAACTGATTTCTTTCCTCTAGAGATATCATGGCTCGTACTTCAAGGCTTCACCCCCCAACAGTCAGTTATGGGTAGTTTAACAATAATACATTTACATTGTCCACATGCCTTAGCATGGTAATCTTATTTTATGATTAATTACAAGATGGGGGGAAACAAGGGTGTTACATTAGTGCTCGTTCATTTGGTTTCTTTTCGAATAATTATAACAACCCAAGCTAAGAGAATAGAACGTTTCCCCCCTCGCAGTGCTCACCCAGTCGGGGGAATAGAGCAGAAACTACACTCGGGGAATCCCTATAATCACTTCGCTTGAGTCATAAATCTTTCTATATCTATGGGCTCGCTCCTCCCTCTACTTCTACTCACTGAAACAAGTACATTTCACTAACTCACTATACTTTCAGCCTACCTCACTTCACTTCTATATTTCCACTGCGTACCCAGCTATTTATTGAATCTGATGTGAACGATGAAAACACTTTTACATATGATGCGAACGATAAAAACAACTTGAATCTAAGTTATATATGTTCCAGCAACTTTGCACCTTTAGATTCAAATATTAGAAAATGTGTGTGACTTCAAGGGATATTGAATAACTTTTGAGAATGTGGAAGAACTAATAGTTTAGATCCCTCACCACCTCATGTAGATATTTTGATGACCTGTGGTTTTGAATTCGTAAAAGGATTTTTTTTATCCAAGTTATGTTTATTTAGTGCCTCCGTAGGAATGAACGTATTCTTTTGCATTTCTAGGATCCCATAACCATCACTGTCCTCTCAATCTGCTTCGACTCTATTCTGTTACTTATGGTTGATTACACAACTAAGATGCTTATTGATTTTGTTTTTGATTAATAATGGGTGGATTCAGTGCCTTTTGAATAATTGGTTTCTTTTTAGCATGAGATGTCATGAATGAATAATTAAAAATAATAAAACCATAAAAAGGAAAATTACAAAATAAAAACAAATTATAAGAATCAAAACATTGTAAAAATAAAAAATTTGCAAATGGACATTTCAATAAATAATTCTTGAAAACAATATCAAAATAATGTTTTTACATTTAGGCTAACTTGGTTTCTTGAGTCACTTCAACAACAATCGACGACGTAACTTGCGCGCAAAGGGAAATAGGTAAAACACACTTTTTGAATTTGATTTGCTCGCATTCGTACTCATTCTTGCATTTTATATTTTTTGAAGATCTAACAGTTTTCATGCAGGATTAGTACTAAGATTTTATAGGTTCTAAGACGATCCAATCTCATGCTGAAGTGATTTTCAAGAATCACATAATCTTTTCAGAAAAGCATGCTTTATTAAAAGCTTGAAGGAGCTAAATTTTTCATCACACATGTCATGACATTTGTCGCTACATTGCCATCTTTCATAAAACCAATTATGCCATGACACGATCATTTACCTTTCTCCTTCCAAGATTATTTGTCATCCATGTATTGAAGTCCACCTTTCATTACCTTATCCATGATGACTTCACACACGCCTATTTTTCTGAGTCACATACAGTTCTCCATCTTCAGTTCATATTTTTGCCTTATGAATAAAACCATTCAGTTCCTTTCCATGACTACATTGCCTTGTTTTCCTTGCCATACAAACTTGTTTCTACTGAGATTTTTTCCATCTATAGTCCTACCAATCATTTTGTACGAACTCGTGTTGACTGATGTGGGATTCCCTAAGGCCCACCTCTCAACAAGTCTTGCCTCATTGACCTAAGCACCTTATCTGGGATAGAGACTAGAGTCCTTTTGAGTACCTTGAGGCTTTCATTCCTTAATGGAAAGTTCTCTTGTTGACAATCATGGGAATACATCAATGTCCCTTGATCGTTAGATCTTGCAAGTGGTTCGACATCATCTCATTCATTCACACTTCGCAAGATGTACTTAGGTACCTTGGAACTCATTGACATCAATAATGAGTTTTCCTCACATTGGTTAACAAAATTCATCAATGTCCGATAATCCAATGAATTCTTTTCATGCTCGACATTGACACATTCATTCGCATGACTAGAATTGTACCATCGGGTTTAGTAGCGGGTGAAGACTATACACCTTTTGATGACTCCATCAACAATTGCAACAATATTTTTCCAGCCATATGAGAGTACCACAGTTCCACTTTCATACGTCATCCCATAATCCAGTCACAACGACAACAACAGTCACATTTTTCCTGATCCAGCAACAACTATGTCCCTATTGCACGATTCACCTAATTTTTGGGTAAGTGGAGGTATGTTTTTTTCTACTCTTTAATTGTGTAGTTCCTTACATGCTAGAGTGAATGAATTTGGAAAATTCCCTCACCACGTTCCATTGCCTTTCCCCTTTTCGTACACATAACACATCTTCAGTTGTGTGTG
>ML794413.1:298917-311821 GCA_009831015.1 Picea engelmannii | reverse complement strand
GGGGGGTATTCATTACCATTTGATTCCATTTACACATTCATCAGCTCATATATTGTCGACCAACATGTCTCATCTGAACTACACTTTGTTGCACTTTTATTCCAGCTATTGATCTATCTTGGCATGATTCATAACATGAAGAAAAGGCTTTCTTATGCACATTGATGGCTTATCATTTCCAATGCATGTGTGTTTAAAGTATTATTGTAGCGAGCAAACAAGTAAATGAAATGAATGTTGTTAACACAAGAACCAACATTTGGTATATTCATGGTTGTCACACAAGAACCAACCATCAAAAACATCAGTTGTTACTTATGTATTTCACATCATGGAATGATTTCATTTAGAATCCAAAAGTCCTAAAGAATAACCATGCAAGGTTGCATGAGAACATGCCACAAGATCAGTTGAGGGGGGGGGGATTTCCATCCTCTTTATTTTTAAGAAATATAATCATGCAAAGCCAAAATTGAGAAGAAAAAGTTTTTATGCACAGTTGCATGAGGACATGCAATAAGTTTAGTTGAGGGGAAATTTTGGGCCTAAAAAATGTTGCATTTTCATCTTATTTTCCTTTCACTATTCCTCTCATTTATCCATATTCCATTATTCCATTATACCATTTTCATAAATACATTTCGGATTCACCTTATTATTTTCCACTTTATTCATTTTAGTATTAAAAGAGAAATTGTGATTAAATATTAGAAAATCAACATGTTTTCATATATATCTCAAAAATGTGCGAGCTTTGTAATGTGTAGGAATATGTGAAGGATTAATTCAAAAAGACTTCTCAAATACTTCCCCACCATTTCAAGATTTGAAGAGATAATTCAAGCCTATTTCAAGGAGAAGATCATGGGGAATGGATAACATATCATATCCAAGATGTATGAGATATATGCGTGAGGATTTGAAGGGATCATATTTTGTAATAATGGGAAATTGGTTGAGAGAAAAGTGGATCTGTAATTATGAGATTCTTATCTTCTTTTCAAAGCTCTCATGTATAAAAGAGAGTGCTCTCTCTTCATGAGGGATTAGTCATTAGGATGAGAAAGTAATTAGTCATTATGGGATTAGAAAGAGACTAGATCTAGGTTGGAAAATGATTATAAATCAATGATAGGAGTTAGTCATTTGGTTCATAGTCATTTCTTGGATTAGTTTCATGACTTCATTATTTTGTCATTTGATCATTGGGATGTAATTAAGATTGATTTACTGTTAGTGTGAGCTCACATGTGTCGTCTTGTTATTCTTCACATGTTGTTTTCCCTTTGATGCAATTTTCCATTTCCAAGTTAATTTCATTTCAGTCATGTGTTTCAACAATTCAATTCCAAGTTGTGTGTTTCAGCTTCTTACATTATATTAATGATTCAATTTTAGTTTTATCTTTAATATTAGATTAGGTTAAATTAGCTTCAATCCTGCATATATTGTGCATGTGATTCACAAGTTTACTAATTCCTTGGGTTGACGATTAAATGATTGTTGCATTTATTTAACAACAATATCCCAAAATGAACCCAAACATGTGCGAATAAGAGCTTAGTGGGGGCCTTGACTGTGATGCTCTTCTTGGAGGGTGCCAAAATTGCCATCTTAGAGAACCGATCAACGACAAGGAAGACAAAGTCATTCCCATGCTTGGTTGAAGGTAGAATGGACATGTGGTCCATGGAGATGGACTCCCAAGGCCTATCTATTGTAGGAAGATGGGTGTATATTCCCTGTCCCTTGATGACAGACTTGGCATTGGTGCAGGATCTAATGTACTTGCGAACATCGTGTTGAAGCTTCAACCAACAATAATGCTTTTGTAGTAATTCCACTGTCTTTTCTACACCAAAATGTCCCACTTCCTAACTATAATGAGCTTCCTAGATCAAGTTTGCATGATCGCTTGAAGGAACACAAAGGTGGCTCTAATGGCATAATAACCCATCTTGGATATGAAAGTTGGGAACTGTTTTTCTTGCGCTCAATGTATGATAGGAAGTAGAAAAGTTAGAGTCATTAGTGTATAATTGTGTCCATCCAAATGTCTCATGCCCACAAGAATTGAGAACTGTGGTTAGCACTGCCACCGAGGGTCGACTAAGGAAATCTACAACATGGTTGGTGCTACCCTTGTTGTACTTGATATCCAAGTGGAATTGTTGCAGGTACATGGACCATTTTTTATGGTGGTATTTTTTTATCTTTACCTGTTTCTACATGAATTGCAGAGGCCTGTGATCAGTGTGGATGATCGCTTCCTTCCCCTGAATGCAATTCTTCCATTGTCGACATTCCTACATAATGGAGTACATCTCTTTGTCATAGGTGGGGAATATTCAAACAACATCAGATAGAGTTTCACTATGATAGGATACCAGATGCCAATGCCGAGTGAAGACTTGACCGATAGCATAATTTGAAGCATTTGTCTCAATATCAAATGGTCATTGTAGGTCTCGGAGAATGAAGACTAGTGTTGAGGAGAGGTGGGATTTCAGATCCTCAAATTATTTCTGTTGGGGAGAATACAACAAAAAAATTTCCTTCCTTGGCTTAGGGCCCAAGCGATATGAGAGAACCCCAACATAAACCACTGGTAGAAGTTAGCAAGGCCCAAGAAGCTGCAAATCACATTCATTATTTTTGGGGCTTGCCAATCGCGGATGAATTGGATCTTGCATGGATCCACATGTACACGATGTGCATCCATGATGTATCCCAAATACTGGATTCTCTGTATGTCGAAGGAACACTTCTCCAAGTTGGCATATAACTTGTTTTGTCGCAGGGTGCCCAATACCTATTGAATATGCTCCAAATGTTTCTCCCAAGTTTTGTTGAAGATGAGGATGTCATCAAAACATACAACCACAAAGGAGTTTGTGAATGGCCATAATATATCATCAATCATTCACATGAATGTGGCCGGGGAATTAGTCAAGCCGAAAGGCATGACCAACCACTCAAAGAGGCCTTCTTTGGAATTGAAGTTTTTCTTCCACACATCAGTTTTCTCAATCAACACCTCATGGTAACCTGACTTCAGATCAATTTTACTGAAAAATGTGGCTCCTTTGAGTTGATAGAGAAGATCATCAATCAAGGGAATTGGGTACTAGTTCTTGACTATGATCTTGTTCAGGGCTTTGTAATAACTACAAAGTCATCATGTCACATCCTTCTTCTATACTATAACAATTGAGCTCCCGCAAGGTGAGGCGCTGGGTCCGATGTGGCCCTTCAGAATTAGCTCTTGGATTTGTCGTTTGATTTCTTCATTCTCCATAATAGAATGCATGTATACATGGCCGTTAGGAAGAGGAGCATCGAGTGTGAGATCAATTGGGTGCTTTACCTAACAATGCACAGGCACCCAAGTAGGCGATTTGAATATGTCTTTGTACTCCTCGACTATTTCATCCACCTGTTGTTGCTAGGAAGAGAGACCCCATGCAAAGGTTTTTGCAGTTGCAGTTGTTAGCACTGAGAGTCACCCTCAGATTGCAAGAGGATAAGCCCAGTACCCTTCAAAATGTTTGTGGAGGTAGGTTTATGAGTGGAGGTCAAATGGACAAAGCTCAGTACAAGAATGATTTAACACAGAAACTAGACAAGCAATGTATAGGGAAATGAGGTCCTCATTAACTTCAGTCAGTGGTTTAAGGTTAAAGATAAGTAGAAGGAAGAATTAGTGAGAAAAGTGGACAAGTCTGCCATGAGCATCTGGCCTTCAAGGAGTTTGGTGAAGAAAAACTCAGGTAGAAGAGAACGCTTGAACTCAAGTTTAAGATACTGAAATATATCACAGTAGTATTATAATCAAACCTCCATTACAATACAACTACAATAACTTGTCTGGATCATCCATGCACGAGCATTTCAACACAAGAGGAGACAAGACAACGAAAGCGAAAACTGAAACAAGTCACAACAACATTATAATCAAACCTCCATTACAATACAACTACAACAACTCGTTTGGATCATCCATGCATGAGTGTTTCAGCACAATAGTATACAAGATGATGAAAGAAGCTGACTTCTATTAATGAGAAAGTCTCAGGTCTCATACATAACCAGAGAACAATTCTGATATCAAAATATTACAAATTAAGGAGCTCTGCTCAACCATTCGACGACCATAAAAAAATCTTCAACTGATCTACTTATACTCAGATCAGTGAACAACCGCTAGGAGAGTCATCTGCCCATCCCATCCAATGCTTTTTGTTTGCACATCCTTCAGACTGTGTGTGTGTGCTTCCTCCTAACACAAACTCAGATCAATATGGGTCTGCAAGAAGAAACCATCCATCATGGTACCTTGGACTGACAGTTTTGTCTCCTCGGCCATAGCTTCCACGCTTTCTATTTATGGACTAAGATGAGGTTTTAGCTACCAGTCCTTGTTCATTAATTGAATCCTCCTTGGGATTGGAGTGCGGCTGGATTGGAGCACGGAGGGATTGAGTTATCAAAAAGTCCAGTCACAAAGTCTTAACTTTGTCGGGTCATCAAAAATGAGATTCATTCAAGTCATCAAGATTGGCATATATTCAAGTAAACAAGATTGGCATATATTTAAGTAAACTCACAAGATTGGCATATATTTAAGTAAACTCATTGCTTGATGATCAGATTGTAAATTTGAGTTAGCAAAAGGTCATAAAAAATGGCTCAATGGCTCAATTGTAGATTCAAATCATCTTGGCATGTATTCAAGTAAACTCATTGCTTGATGACCAGATTGTAAATTTGAGTTATCAAAAGGTCCCGCCACAATCAGGTCATCAAAAATGGCTCCATTGTAGATTCAAGTCATCAAGATTGGCAGATATTCAAGTAAGCTCATTGATTGATGACCAGATTGTAAATTTGAGTTATCAAAAAGTCCAGCCACAACAGGTTATAAAAAAATGACATATATTCAAGTAAACTTATTACTTGATGACCAGATATTGTAAATTTGAGTTTTCAAGTAAAATTATTACTTGATGACCAGATTGTAAATTTGAATTACCAAAAGACCAGACCACAAAGTCACAAAATAAACAACTTTGTAGGTGAGCCTTCCAATAAGCCGAATCTACAATCCGGTTAAATTGAGTTAAAGATGGCCTGTCAAAGCATCCCTAAAACGAGTATCAAACATACTCCATATTGTTGATTCTTTGGTTCAGATGCAATTCTCCCTATGCAAGAAGCAACAATTAAACTATTGGAAAACTAGATTGAGGAGGTAAAAAACATAGAATCATTGGAACAAAGGTACTTTCAATTATTACAGTGGGGGAACATCAAGAAGAAAACTAGATTGTGGAGGTAAAAAACATAGAATCATTGGAACGAAGGTAATTTCAATTATTACAGTGGGGGAACATCAAGAAGAAGATCATTAGAGTTTAGAGGAACATGCTCAAAAGATTAAAAGGTATTTTGACATGCTAGCTCAATCTTGTATATTTGGAACATAGTTTACACTACTTTGGGATTCAGCTTGTGAGAAGCCTTATTTTGTATCTGAAACACAATTTACACTACTCTGGTATTCTTCCTGTGAGAAGCCTGATACTTATAAGAGGTTTGATTCATTATTGTTGAAATCATTTGCAATTTGTAAGAAACTTAACCACAACTCAATCAAGTTTGAAAATTACTTGTATCGAGCCAGCTTGAGTAGTTAACAGACATGGTTGAAGGTAATCCTCCATGGTAAAATTAAAATTTTGGTTATACTTTCAATCAACATATATTAAGCATATCCAAAACTCTGGTTATACTTTCAATCAACATATTAATAGATTGTATATATAAACTGAGGAGTTCCAATAGACACAGATCTTAAACATATCCAAAACTCTTATTAAACTTTCAATCAATCATGTGAGGAGCTTCCACAAAATCGAAATACATTATTTGGAAGCTAAACAAAAACATTATTACATATTATTTCACTCTACCAATGCAGATTTGCAAAAGAGCGAAACGCTAATTCATTTAAAATCAACATAGAAATGAAGAACATGCATGAAAGATCAGTAGACTTGGAGGGTTATGAGATCAATAGTAGAAAATAATATCAGTAGCACTCATAGAGTGTGATATTCACGCAGAGACGGAAGTAAACGTCGCCCTCGTACGCATCGGTTGAGATGGTGGCTATTCCTCTTGCCATTAAGAAATCTCCGGTGCCTCCCACCACTGATATATCTCTGTGTTTTGTAAGGATTGGATCTGCTCCACTGAATGTGATGGTGCCTTTGTAATCTGTAGAGTTGAGCACGAAGGTGAATCCAAGCCAGGAGCTGAAGGTGTTCTTCATGTCATAGAAGTAGAAACCCTGAGCTCTGCCCACCGGAGGGGAGTGGAAATTATTGTCCACTGTGATGGGATCGTTGAACACCGCCAGATCTCCAAAGTGGTTGTCTTTTCCAGCAAGAAGTGTGAGGTTGCCCCCCTGTGGAGCACCCACAAGCGTAGATGTTGCATTGTCAGCGTTTTTGCCATTGTAGATTACATCGTGGAAATACAACACCAGATTCCTACAAGGCTGTGGGAGTGAACGCTTCTTCCGGCTATGCCCATCACTAGTTTGCAACAATGCAGTGGATACTACAAGCCATACAAAGCACAAGTGCACAGCTCTATTATACTTCTTGATTGCCATTGTATATATAGACCAGTCACCACACAAATATAGATGCTGGATCTGGGAATCAATGTAAATTAGCTAATGAGAAGTTTGAGCGGCAGGGCTCAATAAGGGACAGAGGCTGCTCCAGTGCAGTGCATGGCGTGAGAGTAAATGCCCATACATCTCTGCATATATAGTATGAGTCACAGCACTAATCCTAGTGCAAATTATTTGAAAAAATAAATAGCATTGTCGGAGAGTAGGTGAGTGATTCGTCCAATGACAAAGCCAATTTTGACACAAACTCCAGTCTACACATTTTGACCACACCACATAAGTGTAGGCCGCCCATGAGAAAATTTATTTTATTTTAGAGCTCTAGTTTCCATGAATATTTGAAGGATAAAATATTCACAAAAGAAACAAGTTAGTTAGGCATATCCCTTAAGATTTAATATATACTATTTTTGTGTTTATATTTGGTGTTGGATGACTTTGTGGTAGGTCGCCTACTTTGTTGATTACAGACACGTCCAAAAGCTACAGTTTCGATTGAAATATAAAAGACAAACAACATCGTTGTCGTGTTAGAGTGGGTAGTTGAGGAGAAAGATAGTCGCTGATACAGGACAGATTTACTGATCGATTTCCTGACAAATCCAACGAAAAGGAGTAGGATAAGGGTTGTCTTTTGCTTTTGCCTTTGGAAGCTTAAGGGCAGTCTTAAATAACCAGCAGGTTGTTACTTAGGGATGTATCATTCAGTGGATTCAGGGTCCTCCGGCAGTTATTTTGCTGAAAATTTTTGAGTTTGAATTAATTAGGGAAATATTTGGATTTGAATCTGAGACTTCTTGGAGTTCAAAGGATCGAGCAGAGTGGTTTTGTCAATCCACCTATAAACCTAAGCCCTTGCATTTTGAACCAATTAGCCAAACATTTAGACTTGAATCTGAGATTTCTTAGAGTCCAAAGGATTGGAGAGTGGCTTTGCCAATCCACCTACAGACCTAAGCACGTTTTGAAGCTTATTTGAGTGGATCTCTATTCTGGGAATTACTTATTCTTCTAACCTTATCTGATTAATGTGCTCATTTTAAAAAAATTAAATTAAAAAAAAAAAGGATAACAAACATACTACTCAATCATCCTAATTATAAACCCCACTATTTCAAAATGTTAAAGTCATGAATGAAGTGTATAGACCGCCTAAAACTGATAGATCCCCAACCAAAAAAAAAAAAAAAATTAATACGATCACAAATCCACTATGACATTTCTGAGTAGTGGGTAATGCTAAGCATGTTACAGCCCACCACCGCCACTGTAATAAAATAAAATGGTGTCCTTTACAGTTTTAGAATTGATGGAGTCGAACAATCATTCACGTGTTTGGTGGGAGAATCTCTGTAGACCAAACGGTGTAGTGCGGTCCCGACATGACGTGAGCGTGGGCGGCTTGACCTCTTTTCGCCATTCTTAAATATGGTGGAACGCTGTCATGAACTCATTTCCATGTACGATTTTGAGTTTGGTAAGTGCCCACCGCAGTTGTTCTTGAACAAAAATGGACTTTTATACCTATTGCGAATTGACAGGGACGATGAGGACCACAATAGCGCTGAATCAGAAAGTGGGCCGTTGACATATATTTGTTAAAATGCTCAGCATATCTGTCCACCAACATATAAATAAAACTACAAGTCTCAGAGGATTACATTTTTATATTCTCTAAAAAAAAGACTACAGGTAGAAAAAAAATGCGTTCTGATTTTTCAAAGGCATGCACGTGCTATGAATCTGAACACAATTAGAATGCTCATACATTGCTTAGCTCAAATTAGCAAAATCCACCTTGTTAATTTTGAAGTTGATTTCGAAAACTTGGATCAAAGCCTAAAGCTTTGTTAAATTGGAAGTTAATTTAGCCGTATGAGTGTGGATGTGAAACCCTGGTTAATTTAGCAGCTCGATTTGATTTTGTAAAAGTCTTTGGGTTGATGTGAATGATTTTATTGTATGTTTTTGAGTAAAAGTTGAAAACTTAGTTAATTTGAAAATATAAACTTTTTGGGTTCACATAAAAACCTTGTTAATTTGGAAGTTGGTTTGATCTTTTATGGGGCATCGTCAAAGAAGGTCGGTCACTTAATCACTTGGCTCAAAATTATGCATATTGAAAAAAAAAATGCCATTGTGGATGTTGTTGGAGTATGAAGGTTGATGGAGAATGAACATTGAGAAGCTCAAAGCACATAGATTGAACATTGAGAATATGTAGGTTTAATGTAGATTGTATTTCTGTATAAGCAAAGCACATAGATTGAACATTGAGAATATGTAGGTTTAATGTAGATTGTATTTCTGTATAAGCATTGTGTACATAGTTGTGAAAATTTGCACTCTCAACAAAAAAAAATATGTAGGTTGATGGAGAATGAACATTGAGAAGGTGAAAGCACATAGAATGAACATTGAGAAACTGAGGTGTGGAGAATGATGTGAGAACCATCTGTTGGTAATTGATGTTTGTTGGTAATTGATGTGTCAATCATCTAACATGATGCAATCCATTTGCGGTCTTCTTTTCTTTTTGTTAGTGTTTAGATATAGATTGAGTGACTAAATAATGCATGGAAAATGCATGAGTAGTTTTCTAAAATAAATAAATTGTTCTAAGAATTTACAACTAACTATTTGTTCTATGAGGCTATGTATTGTTATAAAGATCAAGGTTGATCACAATTGAACACAACCTTTTTGTGCAATTATCTGAATAATAATTATTTCTTCTTTCTATGATATTGTGATTTAATCATTTAGTATTTAGTATATTGTTATGCTATTCTAATTGAATGATTATCTAGTCCATAGATAGGCCTGCATAGATCCTTCATTTGGTATCAGCTCTGGTTGGTGTTGTTGGCCCTTGGTTATCGAAGGAAGCAAAGAACAAGGAAGAAAAGGTAAAAAGCGAGCTTCGCGAGAGACACAGTGACTGTCACTGGGTCGAAGTGAACAAAAGAACAGAAAAGATGGAGCGAAGTGCGGAAAAGCAAGCCGTTGGATGAGGAGATCGAGGATGACATATCAACAAGGAAGATGGACCGAGGATGACTCAGGAAGTGGAAAAAGCAAGCATTAGATGCCTTGGAGCACCGCGAGATGAAGAAGGAAAGACAGGCCGGCGAAGCCCAGAAAGAATGGATCAAGTTGACCTAGGGTTGTAGACACCTAGGGTTTTGGTAATTAGGGTTTTTGACACATAGGATTCAACCTAAGGCTGTCGGTGAGGGATTGTAATGTATAAATAGAGGTGGAGAGGACCTAGGTCGGGTCGGTACGGTAGTTGAGTCTTGTTATTGATCATTGTTCATTGGGAGAATATTGTATTATGGGTGAGAGAAGTGTTGAGAGAGAGAGCCTTGTGGTATTGTAAGATCTTCAGCTGGGTGTGAAGATCAAGTCCTGCAGCTGGGTGCACAGGAAGGGAGAGAGAAAGAGAGATGAAGAGAGAGGATCTACTGGCCAAGAGCACAGATCAAAACTATAAGCTTTATCTTAAAATATCATAAGCACAGTTCTGTGGATGTAGCCCTAGAGAGAGGGTGAACCACGTATACTTGTTGTTGTGTGTGTGATTGACACTTTGAGCTCTGTTGTTGTTATATTGTTATCCGCATTATTGTATTAGATCATATCTATAGCTGTAAAGGATAGATCTAGCTAGAGAATGGTAGGTGCATGTTATGTTGTTGTTGTAATAAGAACCACTTGATATTCCCCTGGTTGTAGACATCTCTGTCCTGCAACCCCCTCATAGATGCTTCGGGTGAGACTGCACCTGCTTCGCATGTGCTACGGAAAGGGCCAGTAGCTAGGGCTTGTTGGTGTGCTCTTGGAGCTGAACCCTGGGTCTGCCCCTGTGCCAACAAATATTTTAGGGTAATCATGGCAAACTCTAATTCCTTGCCAATTCCAAAATTTAATGGAAGTGATTATGATTATTGGTCATCAAGATGATGACCTTTTTGATAGGGTAAGATCTATCGGAGATTGTAGAAACGGGTTATGTAGAGACAAAAGATTGAACCACTCTTACTGCAAATGATAGAGTAGCTAAGAAGGAATCTAGAAAGAAGAATCCTCAAGCTTTATTTCATATTCAAAATTCTCTTGATATAACTCTATTTCCAAGAATTGCAGGTGCAAAGACAACAAAGGATGCCTGGAAGACTCTACAAGAAGCTTACCAAGGTAGTGATCAAGTCAAAGTTGTCAAGCTACATACATTGAAAAGAGAATTTGAGAATTTGAAGATGCAAGAAGCTGAAAATGTAAGTGATTATCGTGTGAGAGTAAAAGATGTAGTCAATAAAATGGCTACTCTTGGAGAAATTGTGGAGAAAGAGGTTTTGATTAAAAAGGTGTTGAGGTCTCTAACACCAAGGTGGAACCATGTTTCCATAATCATTGAAGAAGGAAATGATTTGTCTACTCTTCAGTTCGATCACCTAGTTGGATCTCTTATGTCTCATGAAGAAAGATTGATAGATTTATTTGGAGAAAGTGGTGAGAAAGCTTTTTCTTCAAAATTGCAAATTACAAAGAATGAAGATGCCAACACTGGCAGCAAAAGAAACCAAATCCAAGGTAGAGGTCAAAATTAGAATTAGCCAAGAGGAAGAGGTGGTTCAAGAGGCACAGGAAGATTTATAAAAGAAATATCCAGTGTTATTATTGTAAAAGGTATGGTCACTTTGAAAAGGATTATAGATTAAAAGAAGGTAATAATAACAAAGGTGTTAATTATGCTTAAGAAGGTGATGAAGCCTCCCCCAAAAAATTGTTTTTATCTTATGACAAAGCTGAAAATAGTACTAAAGATATTTGGTATTTAGATTCAGGGTATTCTAACCACATGTCAAGAAATAAGGAGCTCTTTTCTACAATGGATGAGAGTTTCAAATCCAAGATCAAGCTGGGTGATGACAAAGCATTAGAGGTTTCTGCAAAAGGAGCTATGGAAGACCATACTAAAAAAGGTATCAAAAGTGCTAAAGAAATTTATTACACTCCACAATTAAAGCATAATTTATTGAGTGTTGGCCAATTGTGTGAGAAAAATTATAAGGTGGTGTTTGAAAATCAACAATGTACAATTTATGATAAGAATAGAGTCTATTGGGTGGTTACAGTTGTTCCTATGTCAAAGAATAGGATGTTCCCATTGATGTTTGGAGAACATAACTGTTAGAATATAGAAGATGGTGTGCTCGTTTTACCATTGACGATACCTTCGTCACCCAACCACAGGCCGAAGCCTCCCTTCGAGCACCTTAACCTTGACCTGAGGATTCCTTCGGAAGCAAACCCTAGGCTAGATAGCCAAACAAAGAGTAGTGCATCAATCCTCAAGGATAGCGCATCACAAAAGACTGATTAGATGTTCCAAACCCTAGCCAAGAGATATTCAAGCCAATACTAAAACTAGCTGTTGCTGCAGCTGCACCTGCAACCCTCCTCCAAACCTACGCACCAACTGCAACTCCAGTGCACACCAACTGGGAAACTGCAATTCTGAGATGTTGTCAAATGAGAACTAGCGCCCTGTATTTATAGTAATCCTGCCAGTTTGTTGGGGCCAACTTCTCCTTCTAGGTATGTGTCTGTTCAGTATATTATTATTAATTATGGTCGGCTTCTTCTCTTGGAGGCTAATAGCTTAATATAAATTATCTTCTTGAGTCGAGAAGGCTTCTAGGGTTATTAGCCAATTCATTAGGGTTTCTCTTGCTTCCCAGAGTCTTCTATTCTCGTTAGGTTCACACGTGGGGGTAAATACCTCCCGCAGCTACCATAATATTAACACTCCCTCCTAGCTAGAGAGGTATTTACATGTAATGGACTTGAGCACAAAACATACCATTTACCCAGTAGCATCAATATAGTGATCTAGACTATTTCATGACTAGATCATGAGAAGCACCATCATCATCAGTTGCATCATCTCTCGAGACCATACTTCATCTGAGTAGTTATATATGATGTTGGATAAGTCACTCTCACCAGAGAGTGATACAAGAGGAGTAAAAGCTCTGAACTGTTTTCCGTTTAGAAAATCTCTGTTCATCATTCATCTGAATGATCATCTCCAATAATTTGTTGATAGTCTTCAAGGCAATTAGAACAAGGATAGAACACACCTGTGTCTATTCATAGTAGTACACAACTACAATCCAGTGGTTAACTACCACA
>ML794413.1:266678-298153 GCA_009831015.1 Picea engelmannii | reverse complement strand
CTGGACCATTTCCCACCCTAGGCCATTCTTCCGACACTAAACAAAGTGTAACCTGGAGAGAATGAGTCTGCCCTCGAGAAATGCTTGGACCATTCCTTACCCTAGGCCATTCCTCCGACACTAAACAAAGTGTAACCTGGAGGAAATGAGTCTGCCCTAAGGAATGACTGTCCTGGACTATTCCCCACCCTGGGCCATTCCTCCAACACTAAACAAAGTGTAACCTAGAGAGAATGAGTCTACCCTCGAGGAATAAATGTCCCTGATTGTTGAGCCTGGACTAATCCCCACCTTGGGCCATTCCTCCGACACCAAACAAGGTGTAGCCTGGAGAGAATGAGTCTTCCCTCGAGGAGTAACTGTCCGGACCATTCCCCACCCTGGGCCATTCCTCCGACACTAAACAAAGTGTATCCTGAAAGAATGAGTCTGCTCTCAAGGAATGTCTGTCCTACATCAACCTCCAAAACAGACAATTCTTTGAAACTGCTCACAACTTTGGACTTCGAAAGAATGACTGCCCGACAAGGCAGACCATTCTACTTGACCACTACACAGAGTGACTACCAAGAAGAATGATTGTCCTAGACCACTACCCATAATGGGAAGTTGATGTCTATGATACATTAGCAATTAGTCTGCCTCCCATGTTAACTACAACAGGAAGCCACTGTCCGTTAGAAATCTCAATCCACTTTCCGAACAGGAAAGCATCTGTCCAATCTGGAATTTTACAAAGATAAATGCTCCCTCCTAACTGGAGAGTTATTTCAATCACAAAAATAAATGTTTGCGTACCTTCTTCTAGCTTGGAGAGTCTTCCCTTCTGGTTAATAGAGTTATTTCCATGAGCTCTAGCTTGAGTATGCAAGTTCTTTCATCTTGAATATGGGCTTTACCAAAATGTATGCTTATCTTCTCATTTGTGGAGATATGTATTGGAGAATCACTTTCTCCTTTCTAGACTTCGTCATGGATAATGTAATGCTTGTATTATAGTCTAGAACACTGTGAAGGCTTCTTGTAGATGTGAACAATAGAATATATCATAGTTGGAGGACTGGAACGTATCCATGTGGCACTTCTTCTATCATCATGAGATCTGATCTTCCAAATAGTCATCTTGATGTTATAGGAAATCTTCACCATGCTTCTGTTGTGCACTTGCGGTTCTCCACCAAGTTGTCTTCTTCTTATCTGCATACATGAGTATCTTTCTGGTATGCCTCAAAGTCTTGAGATTTCTCTGCATGCGCTCGTTACTCAATTTCTTCTGGAGAACATTCTTCTCATTCATCTGATGTAGAATTCTGACTCATGGATGTTGTGGATAATATAATGACTTATATAGAGATAAGTCTGGTGTATTGGAACAATCAATCATCATAGTCTTCTCCTCCATATGAGAGAACCTATGGTTCTGGATCTTGTAATGTTTTCATTCATAAGTCTTCTGTCAACTATTCTTCATCATGAATTTTAGTTCTTCTGCTTGATTGCTTTTAGTGAGTTCATATCAGGCTGGTAATCTTGTGATAGAATGACTGGTTGTTCTGGTTCTTCTTTCTTTCTTGGAATCCTTATGTTCCTCTTCATGTTTTTCTTTTACTTTTCGGTCCATGGAGTTTCTTATAGATTCCATGCCTTAGAGATTCCACTTCTTACCTTCATCATCGGTTCACGGATTTGGATGGACAACCATGAATACTTTAAGGCTTCTCTTTGAAAAGGTCTTCTTCTGTGGTTGAGTTTAACATGTACTATCTTTTCATGGCTGCTACCATGGATATATGTATTTCATCATCTTCACTGGATCATAGGATTAGCTCCCTCCTAATCCTTGCTTCATGTATAGGTGCATATAATTTTCTCCCTTCGTTTGACTGAGTCCATGCTTCCGTCTCCGTCCTTATTGTCTTCTACCATATATAATAGAGTCCATGCAGCCTTATTGTCTTCTGCAATATATAATTGGCTTTCTTGTCTTAACAGAGTCCACACTTTTGTTTTAGTTGTCATCATAAGTCTTTTCCCAATTTCTCTTGATGTCTGACTTCTAAGTCTCTTCAGGATTGATTCTGATTTCGGCTTATCTTTTAATAGCTTTCACATGATATATTTCATTCTTTCATGTGTAATATCTAGTGATATTCATTCTTATCTTATTGTTCTTCCATAGGTATAGTTCTTCTTAGAACACATTGTTTTCTAGGAGATAGATATACAAGATATGTACAAAGATGATGCAAGCAAGATATGTACAGAAAATAAGAAGAGTGTTGTTACCTTTTAGTAGAAGAAATCTTTTCCATCTTTCTTAGTCTTCTTTGTTGGTTCCTTTTCTTCGGAAACTGATGCTTCATGTTTCTTATTTCTTTTCTTTAGCTCGGGACACTGATTTTTGTAGTGACCATACTTCTTACAGTTGAAGCATTCTATTTCTGAGATGTCTTTCTCTTGATTTGGCTTCCTCCTTGAACCGAACTTCTTTTTGTTTCTGAAGTTCTTGAATCTTGCTGTGAATTCTTGATCATCGTACTTCTTTTGAGGTTTCTCTTTTACATTGATCCTTGATTCTTCTTGAGCACAACAAGTCCAAAGTTCTTCAAATGTCGGGTACTCCTTCCTTGTATTCATGCTTGCGGAAAATGCATCCCATGTCTTGGGAAGACCATTAAGTACTATGTTCACCAATTCCTTTTCTGAAGTGATCTCTTCAATAGATTGTAGTTGATCTCTTAGCTGGGAGATCCTTACAAAGTAGGATGTTATGTTGTCATCATCATTCATCTTCATGTCACAGAGCGCATTCTTCAGACTCATAACTTGTCCAATGTTTCTAACTGAGAAGAGATTTGTTAGGGAATCATACATCTTCTTCGATGAGTCAAGATGGGAGATGTAGGGTATCGAGTGGAATTTTTATGGAATCCCCTATGATACTCATTGCAATGATGTCAACGTCTTTGAACTTCTCCATTGATGCAACGTTCTGTGGTTCCTTCTCTTCTCCTTCTTTAAACTATCGCTTCACGATCTTTCCTTTCACAATATCCAATACTTTATTCTTGGCAAGGATGAGGTCAATCCTTGTCTTCCACGCTCTGAAGTTATAATATCCATCTAACTTGTTCTCAGACTTCATAGAGTTCATCATGGCTTGCTTGACTTGGTCAAACCCTAGATTTGACCAGAAATCCAAACTTCACGTCTTGGCCTTCTGAGAGTACCAGAAGATGTGTTGAGCTAGGGCACACTGATCTATCTGGATATTAGTTCAATCTCGTCACTTAAGGTGCCTCATCAAGAGGTTTAGGGTTTCTGCAACTTCTTCTGCTGGTAACCCTAGCTGCAGTGCTTTTGGAAGCTACTCCTGCTAGTAACCCTAGCAACAATTCCTTAACGAGCTCAATATCTAGCGGCTATGTTTCCTTCCAGCGTTTTAGGCTAACTGAAGGGGTGTGGGCCCATAACCTGTTAGAATATAGAATATGGTGTGCTCACTTTACCATTGACGATACCTTCGTCACCCAACCACAGGCTGAAGCCTCCCTCCGAGCACCTTAACCTTGACCTAAGAATTCCTCCGGAAGAAAACCCTAGGCTAGATAGCCAAACAAAGAGTAGCGCATCAATCCCCAAGGATAGCGCATCACAAAAGATTGATCAGATGTTCCAAACCCTAGCCAAGAGATATTCAATCCAATAATGAAACTAGTTGTTGCTGCAGCTACACCTGCAACCCTCCTCCAAACCTGGGCACCAACTGCAACTCCAGTGTGCACCAACTGGGAAACTGTAATTCTGAGATGTTGTCAAATGAGAACTGGCACCCTGTATTTATAGTAATCCTGTCAGTTTGTTGGGGCCGACTTCTCCTTCTGGGTATGTGTCTGGTCAGTATATTATTATTAATTCTAGTTGACTTCTTCTCTTGGAGGCTAATAGCTTAATATAAATTATCTTCTTGAGCCAACAAGGCTTCTAGGGTTATTAGCCAATTCATTAGGGTTTCTCTTGCTTCTCGGAGTCTTCTATTCTCAACAGGTTCACACGTGGGGGTAAATACCTCTTGCAGCTACCATAATATTAACAATAACAACCATCTTGCCAATATGGCATATGAAGCAAAAAGTTGGTTGTGCCATCTCAGGTATGGACATTTGAATTTTCATAGTCTAAAGCTTCTAACATCAAAAGAATTAGTTTATGGTTTACCTAAGGTTCAAGAAAAAAAGGATATTTGTGAAGGATGTGCTAAAGGCAAACATGCAAGAGAGAAATTTTCAAAAGGAAATGCATGGAGGGCTCATTATCCACTTTAGTTAGTTCACTCAGACATGTGTGGTCCTTTGCAAACAAAGAGTTTGGGTAAGTCATCATATTTTATTACTTTTATTGATGATTATTCACGAAAGTGTTGGGTTTATTTTTTGAAGACTAAGGATGAAGCCTTTGATACATTCAAGAGGTTTAAAGCCCTTGTGGAAAATGAAAGAGGTTGCAAAATCAAGTGCTTAAGGAATGATCGTGGAGGAATTTTTTTTTCAAAAGATTTTCAGAATTATTGTGATATGAATGGCATCAAAATACAACTCACCACTACTTACACACCTCAACAAAACGGTGTAGTAGAGAGGAAAAACCATACAATGGTGGAAATGGCAAGAAGTATGTTACAAACCAAGGGATAAAGAAATTCTTTTTGGGGTGATGCGGTTGCTACATCTGTATATATTCTCAATAGATGTCCCACAATTGCACTTGATATGATGACTCTATATGAAGCCTGGTATGAAAAAAATCCTAATGTTAATCATTTCAGAGTCTTTGGTTGTGTAGCCTATGTCCATGTAGTTGATCAAAAAGAGACAAAAGTTAGATCCAAAAAGTGAGTCATGCATTTTTGTTGGATATAGTGAACAAAGTAAGGATTACAAGTTGTATAATCCCCTCACTAATAGCATTTTTGTGTCAAAAGATATAATTTTTTATGAAGGGGGAGTTTATGGTCATAAAAAATGCCATGATGATATGTCTAAATCTGTTTTGGATAGGGATATTATTGATGATATTGATAATGAGAAGCCCACTAATATTTTAGTTCCAAGTGCTACAAATCCACCAAGTAGCCCCTCATCTAATTCTTCAGTTCCAAGTGCAATCCCAACATCAAATTCAAGTTTTGCAAGGAAGGTAAGAAGATTAAGTGACATTTATCAAAGGAGTAAAAGTCCAACACATGAAGAAAATCCAATAGGTGAGACAGTAAATTTTTCTTTGCTTTCCAAGGCTGATTTTGAACCATCATGTTTTGAAGATGTGTGTACTAATGAGGTTTGGGTGAAAGCAATGCAAGAAATATAGATTGTATTCACAAGAACGATACTTGGGAGCTTATAGAACTTCTACATCACAAGAAAAAGATTGGTACTAAATGGGTCTACAAGACTAAGTACAATAGTGATGGAAGTGTTGAAAGACACAAGGAAAGATTAGTTTCTAAAGGCTTCACATAGAGGTATGGAATTGATTATGAAGAAACATTTGCACCAGTAGAAAGAAAATATATTGTTAGAATGATGATTTCATTAGTAGCTCAGAAGAAATGGAGCATTCATCACATGGATGTGAAAAGTTCCTTTTTGAATGGGTACTTAGAAGAAGAAGTGTTTGTGGAAAAACCACAAGGTTTTGAAGTGCAAGGAAAATAACATCAAGTATACAAGTTGAAGAAGGCTTTGTATGGCCTCAAGCAAGCACCAAGAACATGGTATGCTAGGATTGATGGATATTTTCAGGAGAGTGGCTTCAATAGAAGTAAAAGTGAACCTAGACTTTACTACAAACAAGAAGGTAATGATATTATTATTTTAAGTCTATATGTTGATGACTTATTATAAATGGGTAGTAGTTCTAAGATGAAGGATGAATTCAAAATTGCTATGATAAATGAATTTGAGATGAAAGATTTGGGTCTCATGCAAGATTTTATGGGTATGGAGGTTTATCAAAATGAGGATGAAATTTTCATTTGTCAAACAAAATATGCAAAAGATATGTTGAAGAAATTTGATATGGTAGATTGTAAACCAGCCTCCACTCCAACTTCTCATGGAATTATGTTGTGTAGAGATGATGGTGCTGAAATCGTTGATGAGGAAACATACAAAAGTATTGTTGGAAGTTTGATGTTTCTAACTCACATAAGACCTGATATTGCTTATTCAGTTTCTGTTGTTTCAAGATACATGACAGAGCCATTTGAAATACATATGAAGGAAGCCAAGAGGATTTTGAGGTATGTGAAAGGAACTCTAAATTTTGATATTCATTACTATACTTATAAAAGGTTTAATCTTGTTGGATTTAGTGATTCTGATTGGGGAGGTAGTTTGGATGACCGAAAGTCTACATCTGGTAATTTTTTCTCTTTTGGTTCAAGTTTGATTACTTGGACCTCAAAGAAGAAAATTATAGTTTCACTTTCATCCACAGAATCAGAGTATGTTGCAGTCACCTCAGCAGGTACACAAGCATTATGTCTTAGAAACGTTCTAGAAGAAATTGGAGAGAAACAAATTCATCCTAAAGTGATATTTTGTGATAACACTAGTGCCATCAAATTGTCTAAGAATCCATTCCATCATAGAAGGACAAAATTTTTTGATTTAAATTATCATTTCATTAGATATTTGGTGCAAAAGAAGGAAGTAGAACTAATGTATATACAGACTCAAGAACGACTTGCAAACATTTTCACTAAGGCATTTGCTAAAGTCTAGTTTTTGAAACTTCGAGATTAGATTGTGAGCCCTCTCAGCATCAAGGGGGAGTATGTTAGTAATTGATGCAGTCTTGTCAGTCATTTGACATGATGCAATCCATTTGCAGTTTTCTTTTCTGTCTGTTAGTGTTTAGATATAGATTGTCTGACTAAATAATGCATGCAAAATGCATGAGTAGTTTTCTAAAATAAATTGTTGTAAGTGTTCAATCATGAGAAACTAACTATTTGTTTTATGAGGCTATGTATTGTTATAAAGATCAAGGTTGATTACAGTTGAACGCAACCTTTTTGTGCAATTACCTAAATAATAATTATTTCTTCTTTCTATGATATTGTGATTTAATCATTTAGTATTTAGTATATTGTTATGCTATTCTAATTGAATGATTATCTAGTCCATAGATAGGCCTACATCGATCCTTCACCATCATGGTACTCAATAGAAATTCTACATAATGACCCATGTTTCTTTCAATGTTCCATAACAAACATAGGAAGGGTCTTTCTTAAAGTAATATTTGTATTTATAGTGGAAAATTGTAGCTTAGAGGGGAGAGAGGAGTCACTTAGGTGGGGAATCATTTTGTATTTTTGAAGGAGAATTTATATCATGCTCATAGGAGCCTTTGCTTAGTCATTGTGTTATGCGTGGAGGAGTCATTTCTTACTAAAGGCGTATTGATAATTGAGTGAAATCACTTAGACACCTTTGTTTGACTTATGTGCCAATATGGTGTCCAAGTTTTGGGATTTGAACACATGTTTGCAACTTTGTGCAATCAACTTGAGTCTTCCCTAAGAATGTAACCCATTGATCTATTGTTAATGAACAAAGAATATCCACTCTTGTGTTTAGTTATATGTATTTCTACTTATGTTGGATATTTGAGTTCTAAGTAATTATTAAATTACTAAAGAATTTTTGGGCTTGCTACATTTTGGCCTTTGGCTTCTAGTTGGTATCATAGTTGAAAGTTTTCGTAGAAGAAAGTTATTGAGAAGTCATCAAGAGCCAATTTTTCATCTTGTGAGGATGCTAGGAGAAGCTAAAGTAAGTGAGCAAAGTCTCGAGAAGAATTCAAGTCACTAAAGAAAAAACAAAAGAGAAGTTACAAAGGATGCAAAATTAGTAGAAGAAGAAAGTTGAGGAGAGTTTGAAGGAGCTGAAATAAATGTGGAGGATGTTATAAGGACTCAAGAAGAAAATTCAACATAGTAATAAATCAAAGAAGAAGATTGTAAGTAACAAGAAAGTGAAGACAAAGACTAGAACTTGAAACAAAAAGAGAAGAAAATAAATGTGAGGCATTGATTAGGGGAATGATGAAGCAATCTAGACCAACAAAAATGAAGATAACTAGTTATCATGTTGGCATAAACATTGAAGAATTGATGGAGTATATCATTGAGATTGAGAGGTATTTGAGTGGGAGCGAATAACAATCCCAAAAGAATGAAATTAGTAGAAACAAAGCTAAGAGGACATGCATCCCTTTGGTGGGATCATTTGAAAAATAAAAGAGTATGAAATGGAAAGTACAAGATTCAAATTTGGACCAAGATGGTTGTGTAGATAAGGGTATTATAGCAAATCCACAACAAGGGTGAGAAGATATGCATCTCTAGTGGTTACTCTAGATCACAGACAAAAGTGGGTAAAAAACAAACAAAACTTACTTTAATCAATGTAAACACATTCCTTTGGATCTAGATCTACAATAACAAAAATATACAAAAAAGACGTATCAAATGCAAAATGTAGTATAAATATCCAAATAATGTGACCGATATCCATACCCAATGGAAAGAATAATACAAACAACATCTATGGAAAAATTTGTGAAGAAAAAATGCCTCGTGGCCTCTTTGTGGGAGGCTTCTTCTTTCTTTCCCGGATGTATGGTAACACTCCCTACATTCTCTTCTTGGCTGAAAGAAACAATGGTGAGATGAGGCTAAAACATGAGTGGAAATTTGGACAACATCTCAGTACTCTCAAGAAAAATATTTAGGGAAAATGGTATGGCTCTCTTTATTTTATAGGGAAAACAATGGTTATCCTTGATATTGTCAAAATAAAATAAAAAATATTATATTTGACCAAATCTATTTTAACCACTAATTTGAATTTTCCCTCTCATTTGAATAAAATAAAGAGGGGAAATGCATAAAAGTAGATTATGAGTTCATTAAGTGAAATAACATAGGAGAAAGGGGTTTTCCCAAGGGAAAAATAGTGGGAAATAATTTAGGAAAAAGGATTTTTCCTAAGTTATTTGTAAGGGGATAATGGTGTGAGAGTATGTATGAAAAGGGATACATAGGCTATGATGGTGTAAATCAGTAAGGCTTATCATTTTGGGATACATGTGTGAATAAATGGTGATAAAATATGCCCCCTAATGTGTGAGTTTAGGAGAAAATCAAATGACCAACATACATTATAATTTTCTCTCACTGGGATATGTATCAGCTGAAGAGGAGAGGTGTTTCCAAAAGAAAAGAAAAGAAGGTCCAACTGGTGAAGAGGCCATAGAAAACTTCCTGTTAACAAAGGGTCATCAAGTGGGGAGTAATATGATCTCAATGGGATGAGGTAGGAATTCCCATACGCGTTAAGAATAATTATGACCTCAAATAAGGAGACTATAAAGGAGTCTCAAATATAACATGACACTAGAAAATATAGCTAGACTAACTCAACATGGTAAGATCAGTCTCTATACAACATCTGGAAGGGAAAATCTGAAATACATCCCAACTCTAGATGAACTGAGTACATAAGAACTGATGTCCCCTCACGTTGAAGGAAGGGGGTGGAAACAACCTCAGAATATCTGATGAATAGGAATGAGGATCCACACATATGTCATGAGAATACTAAAGGAAAAATCATCACGAGGATTAGATATCGATGGTATGGATCCAAGCAAATATGAGGAACTACATATGAGGTTAAATCATATATGCATGTACGAATCTCAATAGTGTGAGTACATGAGATCCAACTAAGTTTGAGAGAAATGAGGACTCTCTCATCATGGTCTACAGTCACCCATCACCTAGGGGATAGGTACCAAGGTACAAAAAACCATCCCCTAGAATAGATGTGTTGAAGTTGATAGGGGAAAGTCCATTGGGGCCTAATAGTGAAGAATTATTTGAAGGCCCGGTATCTAAATAACAAACCGTGAAGCTATAAATCTGGAAGAAGTTGTTGAGACCAACACATGTGTGGGGATACCTATAGGGAAACCCCCTTTTGAGGTCTACTACACCTCACACATGTCCAAGATGATGGAATAAAAAAATGGATCACTGAAATGTCAAGTGCATGAGTCTCAAATGTGTGAAAAAGAGTTGAAGTCGAGAACATAAAATACAACCAAGGCACTTAGGATAAGGATGGATCCAAGGTAACAATCCTCTAGGACAACCCTCTAGAATACAAGTGTTGAAGTCGATAGAGGGAATCCCACTAGAACCAAGGAGAAGGAAGCACCAAGGGACTAGCATCATGTGACAAACATGATGTGAATGATGGGGAATGAAATCATGGAATGAATGGAAGGAAAAGAGAGGTGGACTCAAGGCTTCCCTTGTTTAGAGTATAAATGCATGGATAATCTGGTAGAAACTGAGGACATCCATAAGGATGGTGGGTGACTAGGCATATTAATGTTGGTCAAAGGTATCATTGGGACAACTACAAATGGGTTGATGGGCAGTATGTGATGGGCACAACTAATCAAGGGGTGACTCATCGCAGATGCTTTAAACAATGGAAACATATGGATGTTTTTAAGGGGGAAATGAGTGTCTAAGAAATATATAGTTACTCACAAATGTGTTTAAAAACATAGTGGACAAGTGGGATCCTAGTGGAGTAAGCCACTCAACAAAGAGGGATTCTTCGTGGGAGATGTTGGTGGGGATGACCAGGAAGGGGGAATATGGAAGGGAAAACCTCCTAGAAATTCCAATGTGGGTAGCTAAGAGGATTGAAACCAAGTGGAAAGTCCTCCTAGCCATGACAATGGGGCTAGCTAGGAGGAAATAACATAAAGAGGGATATTCTTCCTAGTAATGCCAATGGGGTTGGATAGAAAGAAATGACATGGAAAATTTCCTCTCAACAATACCAATGGGGAAAGTCGAGAAGAAATGATTAACATAAAGGAAAAATTCCTAGTGATGACAATGGGGATGTCTAGGAAGAAGACACTCAACTCCATATAATAATTTTGATGAGGTTGGTTAAACATAGAGGATGACATGAAAATCCCATCAACTAATTCTTAATGGGGTTGATTAGGAGGGTAGAGTCAAAATACTAGTTCACACTTGTAAATTCCAAAGGGGATGGACAATATTGGACCACAAGGACCTCTCTGAATTATGTCTATGAGACGTGTGCATAGGATAAAAACGAGTACTATGCCCCCTAAGAATGATGATGAGGTTGAGCATGGAGATGTCATCAATGAGTATCATTCCTGAGAATGTTAGTGGGGTTGTCCAGGAATGAAACATAACCCAAAGGGATCCCTCATAATTATGGCCAGGAGGGAAACCAAACCAAGGGGTTCTCATGATAACACCAATGGGGTTGGTTAGGAGATATCCAAACAAATGGGACCTTTCTGAAATGCTAATGGAGTTGGTCAGGAAATAACTAAATAACCAAAAGAGACATAACCCTCCAACTAAGAATTCCAATGGGGTTGGTTAGTAGAGGGAAATAATGGACTAATCCTCCTCATAATTCCAATGGGGTTGGTGAGAAGGTGATTATTAGACAACCCCTACAAAGGATTCTAATGGGGTTGGTTAGAAGATGATAAGGGATAGATATTTCTAGATAATGCTAGTAGGGATGGTATAGAATGAATCTCTCAAGGACAACAATCCTCCTAGTAATGTCGATGGGGCTATCCAAGAGGGGATGGAATTATGCCTCCAACTAAGGGACTCAATGGTATGCAAAGAGCATGCCCCCAACTAGGGACAAATAGTTGTAAGGAATATAAAATAATTTTTTTCTATGAGGAAATCTTAGCTTAATGGTCAAAAAGAACAAAAACACAATGGTGGTTAAGTAATGTGACCAACTAAAATACACTTCCAACAAATAGAAACCAAAAATGTGGGAGTCCAGGGGGTGTGGTTTTCAGCATGATGAGAAGAAATGCATGTGGCTCAACTCTTGTATGGAGACTAATTGTTCTCCCAACCCATAGGGGAATGAAATAGCATGAGAACCAAAATGAAAGTGGCGTAAATATTCCAGGGTGCCCATGTGGGGAAGGATCTATCATCGAGTAGATGGAAAATGAAAATATGGAGGGTTGATCCATGTACCCAAGTGAGGGGGTCCTACAAACAATTTCTCATAAGGACAGGAAAATGCAATGAGAAAAAGGGAGAGTAAAATATTCTAAATGACAATCAAATCAATGCCTAGTGGAGACCCACATCCATGAATACAATTTGTTATTCATGGGGAATCCTTGTTCAACAGTAAAAAACAACAACAAAAAAAATGGTTCTTAAGTTGTTTGACTAGTTGAATATCAATGAAAAAGTATGAGCTTTGACTCTTCTTGGAAAACTAGCTTCTTGGTGAAGTTTCAAAGTAAGACATTTGAAAAATGGCTCAAAAATATGATTCCAATGGCATAGATGATGCATTGTTCAGAATTAGGGTGAGGGGATGAACTAGTAGGAGAAGATCCAAGAGTTACCTCTCCACTAGATCAATCATAGGGCCCTAAGAAGTAAGTGGGTATGATGCCCCCCTACTATGGGTATATGTGGGAATGATGCCCCATGCCCCCTTCCATGGGAATGAGAAACATGGTTCACATACACTTCATCCAAAGGGGTGGATATAATACTAGTAGACAAAGGTGCCACCGATGTTGTGACCAGAGATACATGAGGCAATATTTAAGTGATATAATGTTCATCTGTAGAGAATTGAAGGTTCTCATGAGCTGTGATCCCATGGAATGTGATAGATAGATAATTTGTATGGAATACTCACTAGTATGCATTGTAGGGGGACCATTGTCAATGGTGGGTTGATAATTGGTCGTAGGTGTTGGATATGTCTAATGAACATAATATAATTGGAAAATTATCTCAAGAGAATCATGATACTAGGGCATACGATACAGTGATGAGAATAATGGCCATAAGTGTTGCACAAAGAATAAGGGAGATTGGTGCACAAGGACTTAATATGCTTGGTCAAAGACTCAGGAAGAGAGACTCCCACAATGGGTATGGAGGAATCAAGTTTTAAGTCTTTGACATTGTAAATTTCCTTAATATTAGGTATCCTTGGAGAATTGAAGGCAACATGGCTAGTGATATCACATATGGCACATGGCGGTATGCATCGAGATGTAGTTCTCTGGGTGGCCATGGATTTTTTGGAAGATTTGGTTCTCCCTTTGAATTTGACTTTTCCCCTCTTGTCACATCCTTTTCCTTGTGGAGTTGGTGGAGGAGGATCTTGCACAAGGTGAGATGGAGCTTGTGAAGGTCGAGGTGCAAGTTGTGCAGGTTTCTGGGGAACACTAGTGTGCACAAATATAGGTTGCATGAGGGTCAAAGAAAATTATGGCCTAGGCATAGATCTTGTAAGTGAGGTGGGAGATGGATCCAAATAACACACATGAATCTTAAGGGTAAGGTTAATCAAGGTGTGGGTATCCATGACTGGGGTATTGATGATCCTAAGAGGAGGGAACTAGGCCATGTTGGAGAAAATATAAATTTCTCCAACACCCCCCCTGAACATCACCATGGAGTAAAAAATGAGTATCGACTGCTAGGCCATATTAGGTACTCATGTACAATGTGACTAATGAACAATGAATAAAAAAGAGGAAAGAGGGGAAACCACGTGGGTACAAAACCCCCCCTCAAAAGACAATGCATCAAAAGAATAAAAGGAAGTTGTTAGGCAACTGTGTTCTTCACTACAAGACGATCCCGCAAAGTATAAAACTTCTTCTCAGTGAAGGTCTTGGTGAATATGTCGACAGTCTTTTCAGAGGAAGGATAGAACTGGAAATCAATGATCCTATCATGTACTAAATCTATGATGAAATGCATGTCGACCTTAATGTGTTTGGTTCATTGTCGCTGTACTGGATCTCTGCAAAATCTCAGTGTACTTTGATTGTCACACCATATGATAGTATGACAGTGAAACTGGATACCAATATCGGTAAGGAAGTGTTGAAGCCAAAGTTTCTGAATGACACAGTTGACTACTCCTTTGTACTCGGCCTCCACGGAAGATAAAGAAATGGCTGATTGCTTCTTACTTAACCAACAATTTGGGCTTGAATCCAAACTGAGAGTGTACCCAGACATGGACTTGCGATCTGTGCTATCACCAGCCCAATCTGAATATGTGAATCCTATGAGATCTATTTCACAACCAACTCCATAGTGAATCCCATAACTCATGGTGCCCTGAACATATCTGAGGATGCACTTGGAAGCCTTATGGTGCAGATCATGGGGTTCCTACATGTATCTGGAAAATTCTCCTACCACATATGAGATATTTGGATGGGTGTGGGTGAGATATAGAAGAATCCCCACCAACTGTTGATGCAAAGTGTTGTCCATTAATGGTGTATCCCCACCATCCTCAAGTTTGATCCTAGATAATAAGGGTGTAGGTGCATACTTATATTCTATCATGTGGAAGCTATCCAAAATATTCCTGACATACTTATCTTGAGAAAGTTTGATTCCATAATCATTTTGACTAATCTCAAGACCAAGAAAGAAGTGTAGTGGACCCATGTCCGTCATAGAGAAACTGTCATGCAAAATATCTTTTACCAAAGAAATGTTTAAATAAAAGCTACCAATGATCAAAAGATCATCAACATAGAGTACTTAAATCATCACAAAGTTATTAGTCCTTCACATTTAAACATTGGAATCCAATTTACATCTAAACAAATCTTGTGAAAGCAAGTAAGAATCCATCTTTGCATATCTTTCTCTAGATACTTGATTGAGGCCATAGAGAGACTTCTTCAGTCTGCATACTAAAGATGAGTAATTAATGAACCCTTGTGGCTTATCCATTTAGATCTCCTCTGATTGGTCGCCATGAAGAAAAGAATTCTTCACATCCATCTGGTGAATTTCCCATCCTTTGGCTATTGCAATGGATAGATCTAAGTGAATGGATTCCATAGTTTCTATAGGAGAAAATGTCTCATCGCAATCTATCCCATGAATCTGATGAAATCCTTTTGCAAATAATATGGCCTTGTACCTTCTCACCTGACCATTTTCTTCTCTCGTGGTCCTATAGACCCATTTGCATCTGACAAGTTTCCTCCCTGGTGGAAGTGGAACCAGATCCCCAGTCTAATTCTCTAGGAGAGATTCATGCTCCTCTTGCATGGCTACTTCCCATAGTGTATTTCAAACAACCTCACTATAGGTATGTGGACCAAAAGATTGAACCATATATAAATGCATGGGTATCATTGGTTTAGAATATGAAAGTACATGAGAAGGATTCACATGTTGAGATCGAGTCCTCATCGAATCCAATGGATCCCCTGCAAGGTTGCATGTTGCCTGAAGTGTGGACTGTGCCCACTTGGGAATTTTATGAATCTCTGACGATTTCTCCTCATTTGGTTGTACTACTTGCTCATATGCATGTACAAAATCCTATGAATCTATGTTTGAATATATAGCATTTGAGTGTGTGGAATCATCATCTATGATGTCTGGAACTGATGGAAGCACAAGAGTCTCTACATGTTGCACTGGAGGTGCATGCAAAGGAATCTCCTCAAACTGAACACTACTCTCAATGATGTAATAGTTTGTAGAGGGATGAATCAATATGTACCCCTTCACATCATTTGGATATCCCACAAAGATGCAAGGTGTGCTCTGTGGATATAAGGCTTTCCTATTTTCAGAAGGTATATGGCCCCATTCTCTAGATCCAAATATACGGAAGCGTGTGACATATGGTTTGTCACTTGCTCAAGCCTCAAAAGGTGTTCTATCCTCGACAGATCTGTGAGGTTCCATGTTTTGTATGTAAGAATCACCGTTAAGTGCCTCAGCCAAAATCTTGGAAGGAAGTGATCTTGCATGCAACATTCAACTGGTCATCTCCTTGTTAGACATGTTCTTCCTTTTAGCAACTCCATTATGTTGTGAAGTGTATGGAACTATGTGTTGCAACTGGATACCATCTTCATGAAAACTATTCTGAAAATATTTGTTGATATACTCCCCTCCATTTTCTGTATGGAGGATCTTGATTTTCTTGCCAGTTTGTGTCTCTACTAGATCATTGAAGTCTTTGAGATGATAAAAAAATTTAGACTTTTGTTTAAGAAAATAAACCCAAGTATAGTGTGAGTAATCATCAATAAATGTAAGAACATACATTGCTTTGTTGATGGAAATATGTGGAAATGGACCCATGAGATCATTGTGAACAAGCTCCAAGGAAGAGTAGTCTCTCCTTTCCTTCCCCTTTTCAAAATTCTCTTCAGGATGCTTGCCAATAATGCATCCTTCGCAAACCCCTTCATAAAATTGAATGTCTGGAAAGCCTTTGACCATTCTTACTTGGAAATTCGTTGCATGTACTTAAAGTTTAAATGACCAAATATCTCATGCCATACTCTATCACTATCATTAGCATGTGTAAGTAGACAAAGAGGAGTCATATTCAAAAAACTTAGTGAACTTATACAACCGTGATTTTTGATCTACCTCATCAACATCAATAATGGAATTGTCATGCATGTCAAGTACAATAACTGAATTTGATGTAAATTCAACCATTTTACCTTTTTGAGTGATCTGATAAACTAAGAGAATATTTATATAAATCTTTGGAACATATAAAACATTCTCAAAACTTCCATTAGGTAGTTCTACGCTTCCCTCTCCTGCAACTACTATTGGAGTATCATCCCCCATGAGTGTTACACATTATTTTCGTCATCCCTATGATCGTTAATGATGTAAACCTATCTCTTACCTTCAGAGGGGTCAGTGGCCCGAGTTCCTAAAGAGAGAAGGGAGAAGAACTTTTCCTGAGAAAAGAAGTTGCATTTTCCTATGTAAAAACTTTATAAAAAAGGAAGTTCGCAGGTTGCTATATAGGCAGGGTGCGAGAATGACCCATTCTCGCAGGTTTCACTATAGCTAGGGTGCGATATGTTCGCAAGTTTCTTTATAGCTAGGGTGCGAGAATGCCTACATGTGGGAAAAATGAGCATTTTCTCAAATCTTCTAGAAGGAGAAACTTCTATGATGAGGTGGCATCCGAATGGTTTGGATCTTACTCACTTTCATGATTTAGTGGGATCATCCTAACCTTGTCACCTTATCCTCTTCAACTTATAAAAGGAGAGGAGTTCTCATGAAGAAATTTATCTTTGTTGGTTCTTGAGATTGTTAGCTTTGGTTGGCTTGGAATTATTAGCTTGGTTGGAGTGGCTTTGAGATTTGCTTTGTCAAGATAGATTGTGAATATCATCAGATCTATGCTCTCAGAATTCTTGGAGTCAAAGTGTGTGGGGAACGAAGGACAGTTGGAAGAGACCTTATGACATCAAGGCCATGGTTGTAATCTCTCTTTCACATTTAATATGATACAGTAATATGATTCTTTCCTATAAAGCTTGTTGTGTTTTATTGTATGATTCCTTGATCACATACATAGGTTTTTATTGAGTTTATGCTATTGCTATCACTTTGGTTGGTTTGTGTTGTCTTGGTCTTGACTGCATAAGAGCACTGGAGCGAAGAAGGAGCAACAAAGACCATAGGAAGCGATAATAAGGTATGTCATACGATCTTGCCTCCTATTTTATTCAATGGTCAAAATCTAGGGAAAGAGTCATGTTCTGTCTTGCTTTGTTCTAGATCCAGGTGGATCTAGGGAGATCGGTTAGTGTCCGCACCTACGGATTTATCCAATAAAAATGAGAATAGGAGGTCCAGAGCATGAAATCAAAGAAGTAAAAACTTCCTCTTTAGATTCCATATGATGTGATGCACTAGAATCTATAATCCATGAATAAGATGAGAAATTAATTGCAACCAGAGCATGATGATTACCTTTCTTAGGTGTGTGGTCTTCTTCCTTCTTCTTATTCTTGGCTCGTTCAGGAATGAAGTACCTATGTCATAAGATCGATCTACTTCTTCATGCATGTGGATTCTTCATGATTCGATTTATTGCAATATGTGCACTTCTTTCCCTTTTTCTTCTTCCCTTTGGATTTTGAAGAATATTTGGAACCTGAAGAATCCTTGAAGGGTTTGGAATATCCCTCCTTCTTTGACTCTGGATGTAATAGCTCTTTTCGTTTCTTCTTTGATTTCTGATTGGATGATCCTTTTCCATCATGCATGGTGAGTGCATGTGCTTTGGGATATTTCATGAGGCCCATGTGTATGATTTTTTTCTTCTCTTGTGTGAGAGACTCAAGGAACTGAGCTATCGTAGGCATTTTCCAATTTGTTCCCAAAAGACATCCGTGAGAATGGAAATTGGGGACATATGTAGTGTATTCTAGTCCTAGCTTGGTCAAGATTGTTAGAATAAGTTATTTCTCTTGTGTATACTTGTCAATAACACATTCACCCAAGCTCAATATCAAAGATTTAAATTTAGTAAATAAATTATGTATATTATCAAAATTTTAGGTTCTAAGGTATTCAACTCTGCCTCAAGCATATGACCTCACATCTCATCCTTCTTTCCAAAGAGTCCTTCCAAGGTGGTCCAGATCTCATTTTGAGTCTTTCACGAGGAAACATGAAACCATAAATCAATGGAGATTAACTCAAGAAGTAGGCATGTGGCCTCATCCTTATGGTTTTCCCATCTAGTCTTGTCAAGCACTGATGTAGGTTATGTTTTTGTCGCCATCGTCAAATTATACAATCCTTTTCTTTTGAGTTGGAATGCGTCCTTCGGATTCCATTAAAAATATTTGTATGATGTGAGTATTATCACTAGACTTGATTGAATAAGTTGCATCGTCTCCATCCCTACTATTGATTCTGAAAAGATCTTGAAAACCCAGATCGTGGATTTCGAGATATGACAAACGGTTTTGTGGAAGTTATAGATATGATTAAAAAACTATATCTCCTAAAATATGATGTGGGTTTTGGATATTTTTGGTGAGCATGAGAATCCCTATGTTATACGTCTCTGGTCAAATTTCATCCTAACCCAGAACGTGGATTTCACGATATGGTTGTTTTACTGCAGAAAACCAATTTTCTGGAGGGCAGAATGAATCGTTCCACCCTAGAGAAGGATACAATGCGACTATGCTAAATCATCGCATTATGGAGAAGGATACAATGTGAATATGTCACACCCTAGAAATGGATAGGGTGTGTCAATGTCATAAAAACTAAATGTCGCTCCCTGGTGAAGAATACAGTGCGACAATGTCGCACCTTAGATGTGTAGAAGCTGCGTCGATTTGTAAAAGAAAAAAATCATATGTTTGAGTGCGAATGTCGCACCCTAGAAATGGATTGACTACGTCAACTGACCGTCACACCCTAGAAATGGATAGACTGTGTTGATTCCAATTGTCACACCTTTCGATAGGGATAGGCTACAACTCTGGTGGAAACTAGGGTTACTCAATAAATAAATCCTCTTTCGCCCTTCTCTGGATTTTCTGGGTCGCTCCAAGAAACTCAGCTCTGATACCATGTCAATGTTTCATGGAAACCTACACATAACACCTATTTAAAGCATACATAAACAAATCTGATCAAGAAAAGGAAGAGAGATACAATATGAAGAATGAGAATCAATGTATATTATGATATGTTTAATGAGTGAGTGATATTTACTCATATAGGCAATGACATCCTATAATTAAGAAAAGTTAAGAAGAAGTGAGTTGCAATGAGATTTTCTTAGGAATGCATGCACAATAGTGATGGTCTAAAATTAAAAAGTCTAAAATAGAACTAGTCAGTTAACTCCCACTGAACTAGTGTGTTGAAAATAGAAATTTCTCCAACAGTTATGTTGTACATCATTTGATGAGTCATAGATTGATCTATAGTTGATGCATGATTGGTACATACTTGGTACATTGTTGAGGCACTTTTTAGCAGTATGATTGGCACATGGTTTATGGTTGATATGGAATACATGTATGGGAACACATCTTGATTGAGGTTCATCTTGTTGAGGTTTGGTGCATGGTTGATGCACTTGCTTTGGTACATGATGTATGGGATTATATAGTTGAGATGCTTGGTTTATATATTGATGGTTGAGATACATAGTTGTGGAACTTGGTTCATGGTAGAGGCATATCATGAGTGATATGACACTTGTTTGAGGCACATGGTTGGCATATTGGTATAGGCATATGGTTGGTACATAGTTGGCACATGTTCTTGGAATACGATTGATACACTCCATTGTTGATATCTTATGGTATATTTTATGGTATTGATGTACATGGGTGTTGTGAATGGTTGGAACACAGTTTTGTTCATGATTCTATATTCATTGTTGACATATATTCTGCTTCATGATGTAATGTATGTCACAAGTTTTATGCATGGACATGTCCAAGGATCATCATAGGAAGAGTATATTATTCTTTAGAAGTTGATCTATGTTCTGGTTGAGCAATAGCATTTGCAGTAGAAATAGATTGCAATGGTAGAATATTGTTCATCTTGTAGACAATATAGGGGGAGACATACCCATAGGGGGAGTTATTCTTCTTCCCATGATTGGTTGCAGTATCATGATTCTAGAAGGTGAGATGGTTGTCATCCATGCCATCAAAATTGCATCAGAGTGATATCTCTTGTCTAAAGGGGGGTATATTATTCATAGAAAGCTCAAAGGAATCCAGACATGGGGAGCATTCCCAAGGAGATTTCAGGAAGGGGGAGAAGCCCCAAGGAGATAACTACCATTTTCCATTGATGTCAAAGAGGGAGAGATAGTCGCATTGATGTAGAGAGATGAACATTGATGAGGAGTGATGATCACAAAGGGAGTATCAACATTCCCATGTCCAAGTGTTTCCATAAATGGTTGGTGTTGACATCAATGTTGGTTTTTCCATCAATGCAAAAGGGGGATATTGTTGTACTATGCTGTCATTGATGTCAAAGGGTTTATGTCAACTATTGTCATAGTGATGTGTTTGTATCATTAATATATTGATTATTGGTTATATGGTCATTGATGTAATTGTTTTCAAAGGGTTGATGCCAAGTGGTTTCATAATGATGTGTTGATATTAAAGGGAGTTGTATCATTAATGACATGTCATGGTTGATAGGAAGAACCAAATGGATAAAATCCAAAGTGGTCCCCTTATGGTGAAATTCCTCACGGGAAAACTCTCTTGGATAAAGTTCTCAAAGTGGTCCTCATCAAAATTACTCATTATGATGATGGCCTAGTGTCGTCATTACCAATGTCTCAAGTGTCTCATTTCGCCCACAAGTGTCACAAATATCATACTTTCATCTTGCCTATGTCGTGTCTCGGACGACATTATCAAGAACACTTGCAAGACACCTCAAAAGACTAGTTTTGAAGAGGAGAGGTCATTTGACAAAGAGTACAAGTCTTTTTCCATAGAAAAAGCCACTCAAAAATCAATTTTGGAAGGCAACACTCCCCTATACACTATCAGGGAGTGCCAACGCTCTGTGACCTCTTTTGGGGGAGCGTTCCAATGCTCTGTGCCCCATTTTGAGGGAGCACTAGCCTCTTTTGGGTGAATTTTTGGATTGTTGAGAGAAATCAGGGAAGAATCCCTTCATATCTGGAGTTGGTTGAATTCGGATCTGAGGTCAAGGCTCAATCTTAGGGAAGATCCACAACTAAAGGAGAAGAATCCTTAACTTATCTCAAGAATATATTAAGTGGTTAGGCCTCTCCAAGCCTATATAAGGAGGCCTCATCATGGTGAAAGGAGAAACATTGTAAAGCATCAAACTTATGATCTCATGAGGGATATATCATTGAAGCATCATCATTTTGTGTGTGGATTATTTGAGAAAGGGTCTGGACAAAGAGAGCTTGGTGAAGCTGTTGAACCTACATCAATGGTTGTAAGCATTTCACATTGTTTTCATTAATGTAAATCTATGCTTGGCCTGTTTCCTTTAAAGTTTGTGTATGTTTGATGAACTTGTTTCTTTTATAGATCCATTATGAATCTAATCATGGTAGAGTAGGAAGTATGTTTCGTTGTTGTTTCTCATTGTATTGTAGGACCTTCTGAAGAACTTGGAGATCAAGATCAACCTCGATCGAGCAAGGAAAAATGTTGGTAAAAGGTATTTACCCTTCTTCCTTATTCTTCTTTGAATAGTTTAGCTTCATGAAAAGGAAAGTCAATGTCCGCAGTAGAACTTTTTTGTCTTAGTATTAGGAGTCTATTATCCAAGAGGAAATACACTTGTCTTCAGGGGGGTTTCTTTGTAATAGAAATTGGCAACTCCACTGGGGAGGAACTTTGATTTTTTATTCCTTTCCTAGGCTTTGTTTTGGCCTTTTCTCATTTCTTTTGACCTTGACCTTCTTCATACCGTGTCTCTAATTATTAGGTGTGTTGATTGGCCCTTTATTTCATCCTATCCACTTTGATTGTCTGAGTTTGCTTGAGTTTTTGGATTTCTAGGCTTTTTTTCTGAATTTTTAGTGGCCAACGCCCCCTGCCTCTTCTACCAGAGTGTTGGCGCTCCCTGCCAAGCTTACACAAAGCGTTGCAACACTCTGGTGGCATTGACACCAGAGAACTGCCCCTTTTCTATTAAAATATTCTAGGAGATTAATCTCTGAGTTCAATTTCTTGTTGTTGGCACTTACTCAGAGTCCTTACAACCTTAGTACATCTTTGTCTTGGCCTTCAATACTTTTTCTTTCTGAGAATTGATCACCTTTTGTTTGGAATTTTGATATTTGTTTCCTTACCTTGAAGTCACTCTTTGTCTTTGACGATTTAGAGTCAACTTACTATTTTCATCTCATTTATCTGACTGAGTGAAAGCTCTTGTAAGAAAATTCAAAGTTCTATGCGCCTTTCCATTTGATCTTTGAAGTCATCTTTTCCAAGCCTTTTTCCTTCTTTTTGAGTTTTTTTGGTTTTCTTTTTGCAAGTTTCTTTATCTTGGTCTTTCTTCTTTAATCACGACAAGAGTATGTTTATGTTTGTGTGAAGTTTTCTTCCAGTTTTCTAAATCTCATTGATCTTAAAGTCTGAAGGACATAGGGAGCTTTACATCATATTGATTATCATTCACACATCAAGCAAAATGATACATTTTTTATGATTGTTTTTGGCTATTAGAACATAATTCTATGAAATTTTTAGCATTATACTGGATTTGATTGAGAAACAATTGATTGAGGATACTTCATCTTAGTGTTTGACAGTGAAAATAACATCTTTATCCTTCCCTTAAATAGGCATTCATTGAAATAAAATACTGCGTATCATTTCTTATGCATTTTTTGGAAATTGAGTCATAATACCATCAATTTCATTTTCATACACCCTTGAGTAAAGAACAACTGCAAAATTAATGCTAATTAAAATTTATCTAGAACATTTTGTTTTTAGAATCTTCCACCAAAATTATACTAGAATTAGCACTTTCGATTAGGCCGTGAATACAACTCTCCAAATTATTCAAAACAAACATTAGCATCTTGCGATAGGGAGAGAAAATATAATTGTTTTATAGGATTTTTGGGATCCCCCTCTCACACAGGGGTTACACACAAGGTCGCATTCGAGAGAGTTACGAAGATTATCCCTCTGTGGTTCAATTGTTTGTAGTGGTTAGATCATATATTGAGGGTTCTTCTTGAGGTTCAACTGGTTTCATTTGGTCTCAGTGCTTTGTGCACTCTGAATCCGTTTGGGGTCCTCTAGATTTCTACCAGTCCACTTGTCCTCAGTTCTCTCGAAGTATTTCAGACTTGTTGTCCTTCTCATACATTCATAATGGACTTTCATCTGTACCCGCCCAGGGGATGACTGTGATCTGGTGTCCTTAGTAGCCATAATATTTAGGTACTTACAAAAGGTGACGGTGAAGGGAAGTCTTCACTGTACCTGGAATAGATGGTGGTCAAACTCACTTGGGCTCCTTGGAGGGTAAATCCATAATTACTGCCAAGAAGCTTGCACCAAGGTGCAAGTCCATTAAGCAGGTCACCATCGTAACTGTTCCACCATATCCTAGCCCCTTCTTGACTTGATCACGCGACATTGGATTTCGTCACCAACTAGTACGATCATCGAGAGAAGGTTTTGTTTTCTTGGTTTGATTCCTAGATTTTATTAGTGCATCCTATTTCTTTTTTGTTAGTTAGCCATAGATTTTTTCCATTGAATTTTTTTTGCCAACATCGACCCTTCATGCCATTCGCGTAGGGTACAGGGACTTCCCCCAAAAAATATGGAAGATTCGAGCCCTTTACCCCCTCATTCTATGGAGGTCTCTCCTCAATAGAGTGAGGTCCATGACATTATAATCTCACAGGAGGAATTTTCCACCACTTTAGAAAATTTTCGAATTGTTATGGATTCTATGGAGTCTTTCTACATTCCTGCGGGATATGAAAGACATTTTCTCCAGCTGAATTTAGCTGGAGAACTTGTTTTCATTGATCCTTATGAAATTCCGATCGGGTCTCATTCGGTCCCTCAAGTCGGAGACCCCCTTTGGACTGCTAACATAGTTTGAAGCTCACCTCACATGATGTGAGACCTTTACGGATTATGAACATGTGCTGATATACCTATCATATCCCAAATACCTGAAACATATGTTACCTATACTGTACCTTTAGATCATTTTACTGGTACAACCATTAGTTCAACCACACCATCTGTTGGTCCAAACATGCAGTCTGTTGGTCCAAGTTCCACTATTTTTCTCCACATGGCCCATTCTACGATGGTCCCTCATGTTGCAACTATTCCCACCGGTAACATGGTGGTTAGCCAAGCTCCCATTACTACACCACTTTCATCTAAGCCTTCTTTGTCACTTCCCCTTGGGTACAGAGCATTGAGTTCTTTCATTGTCAACTCTACCTAGATTATACCTAGAAGTTCTATACCTATACAAAAAACCAGAGGGACTGGTATTAGTGGCTGTAATCCATTAAGTGGCATTGATCAGTCATTTACGTCTGGTTTCCAAACTCCAGGGAATCAACCTCATGCTGGGGGGAAACCTCCTTTCAGAGGGAAACGTCCATTTGGAGGGAAACCTCATGCTGGGGGGAAAGATCAAACTGGATCCCATCATCAACCTTATGGACAAAATGCGTCTACAATTCCCAATCCGTGGAACATCCCTTTCCCAGGAAACCCATAGTTATTTGGGGGGCATAATCCTCAAGGTTTACACCAACCTCATATTTCTCAAGGGACTAATATATATCCTCCTTATGGACAAAATTTTTACCCCCCCTATGGGAAAACAACAAATCCAAATTATAATCCTCAAAACCCATCAGGTTATCCTCTTCTCACAGATGTTTCTCAACCCTCCTCGAATCCTGTTTACTTTGGTCAGTAACAGCCGTATGCAGGAGGACCTACTAGTTACAATTATCCACTTAACCTAGTTTACGATCCTATTGGTGTCCTATGCCACACCATTATCACCCTCAGGTTAACCGATAGCTACCGTTCCTTGCTACTCTGGATATCCCAGACTTGTCTCGGTTGACTAATTATCCTATACGTCATTATCCTTTTTGGCCATTCATTCCGGCTAAACTACCTTATGATATTCCAAAATTTAACGGTAAACCTGGAGAAGACACAAATAACCATGTGACGAATTTCCATTTGTGGTGTTCATCAAACTTCTTAATGGACGATTCTATACGTTTGTTTCTTTTCTAGCGAGCACTTACGGGTTCAACATCCAAGTGGTATATTGAACTACCACATGGTTCTTTTCAAGACTTAAAATCCCTTTCCATGTCCTTTCTCACACACTTTCAACTACCCATTTGATACGAGACAGGTACCTAACTCTTGGCCTCCCTTCGTCAGACGAACTCCGTGCACATCTCCAATCATATTCATGAGTGAAAGCGACGATGAAGGTTTATCAAAGCAATCATTCCTAACCAATTATTGGCGGAATGGTTTACTAAATCACGCTTACCCCTGATTTCTCGTGATGTCACCATGGGTGGTGTAGTCACCGAGGTAGATTCCATTGCTCGTGCTCAATACTTAGATTTGGTTTATTCCTAATCTGGTACTTTGTATGAGTTAATCCCAAATGCTACTCATGCAAACACCGATCCATCCAAACCTTCATCCTCATCGCCTGTGGATGGAATTATTGGCTCTATCAAAACCCAATATCTGTCCCAGTCGACTGGAATAGCTAACTGATCTACTCCGACACCTACTCCCAGTTCAACCACGCTATCTTCTACCTCCCCCTAACTCAAATCTATGAGGTGAATGCAGTTCAATCTGCCCCTTCACAACAATCCGAAGGTAAGAAAAAGACAAAGAATAAAACCAAAAAGAATAATAACAATGAAAAACCTAAAGCTCAAAACCCACTACCTGCTACTGAAAATAAACCACAACAGAAACCAAAATTCCCATGTCTTATTTGTGGTGATGATCACTACACTCGAGACTGTCCACATCATGATGAAGTGGCCAAACTTTTCAAAGGGAATTCCCAACCCGTCGTGCTTACTCATCCTTTTCCTTAGAAACAATCTATAGTTTCTCAAACCCCCTCTCCAGGAGGCAGTTCCAACCACCCTTCTCATGATGAAGCTTCGACAAGTGCCCATATATATCTATTTAATGGGATTGATTTAACCACCCGCTCTACGATACACTAGTTAAACTTGACAAAGGAAAAGTCACTAACGATACTTTACTGGATCCATCACCATCCTCCGTTAGTCCTCCATCTGTTAGTCCTCCATTTGGATCACTTACGATCGAGAAACCTACGTTAAACTCGATATTATGCCTTCCTAAGAGAACTATCCATAAATATACCTTTAATCCTAGTTCATGTGATGCCCAAAACTACAACATTGTTGAAGATTTGGCTCAAGCATTGTGTGCTATGCAAGATACCAGATATATAAATATACAGAATAGAAATAAAATGCTAGAAATAGCAGAATAACAGTAAAATATCCAGCATAATCTTCACAATACATAGAAATGATATACGAAATAGAAATAGAAATAGCACTTTGATTTAGAAAGCAATGTTCACAGGACTCTTTGAGGGGGAAACCTCCAGTCGAGCAGTGCTCTGTTACAATAATCTCCAAGATAGGGTTCTCATACCCTCGACCCTTATTTATACTAAATATGTCTATTAAGAGAAGCATCTAGAGGAAGATCCTTCTAGAAGAGGAAGCTTCTATTAGGTATTCTTACATCTGCCTTATTCTATTTTATTGAAAGGCCTTATTAATATTGACCTTTATTACATCCGAATACATTGATCTACCTATGTGCAGGTTAGGACCTTAACATGTCCGCCCCCTTAAAAACAACCTTGTCCTCAAGTCTTGAGATGTGGAAACTATTGTAGAATGGTAGCTGGTTCCCAAGTGGCATCTGCTGGAGTCATATCTTTCCACTGTACTAGCACTTCCTTGATGGTTCTCTAACGCAGGCGACACTCACGCTGGTCCAAAAATGCTTCTGGCTATAGCCAAATGGATACTTCTTCAGCTACTCTGGAAGGTTGGTTTGAATTTGGCACCTGGTTCCAATCACCTTCTTCAAGCATGAAACATGAAAAACAGGATGTAGCTTCGACTAACTGGGCAGAGATAACTGATATGCGACTTGTCCCACACACTTGAGAACTATGTAAGGGCCATAAACTTTGGGTGCTAGCTTCTGATAATGCTTGGCCTTGAGGGAAGTTTGCTTATATGGTTGCAATCTCAGAAACACCCGATCCCCTTCTGCAAATTGACGTTCAGAGCGACCTTGATCTTCTTGTTGCTTCATTCTATTCTGTACCATGACCAATTTCTCTTTAAGGGTACGGAGGATATCCTCTCAAACTGTAAGTGTTTGGTCAACCGCCTAAACCTTCGAGGTACCCGGTAAGTATGAGAGAATTGAAGGTGGCTTCTTTCCATATACTTCTTCAAAAGGAGTCATGCGAGTGGTTGTATGGTATGTAGTGTTGTACCACCATTCAACGAGGGGTAACCATTGAGCCCACTGGTCTTGTTTTTCAAAGGAAAATCACCTCAAATATGTTTCCAAACACTTGTTGACAACTTCCGTTTGACCATTCGTTTGGGGATGATAAGCTGAGCTAAGATGCAATTGTGTGCCTTGTAGCTTAAACAACTCTTGCCAAAAATTGCTTGTGAAATTTGGGTCTTGATCGGAAACAATAGAGTGTGGCATGCCATGAAGCTTGAAGACCTAGTCCATGAAAATTTGAGCCACCGTGGATGCAGTAAATGGGTGGGGAAGAGTGAAAAAATGAGCATACTTGGAAAGGTGATCCACCACCACCATTATGACTGATTTATTTCCCGATTTGGGTAACCCTGTAATAAAGTCCATAGAGATATCCTTCCAAATAACAGGGGGAATCGAAAGTGGTTGGAGGGTGCCTGGAGATTTTACTTTTTCTCCCTTGTTGCGTTGAAACACCTCACATTCAGCGAAAAACTTACGGATGTCATGTTTCATACCATCCCAGAAAAAAGAATGTTTGACTCGGTCATATGTTTTGGTGAGCCTTGAGTGTCCCGCTGTGGGTGTAGCATGAAGCTTAGAAAGCACCATGGATTTGAGCTTGGATTGTTTACTTAAATACAAGCGGCCTTTGTATCGAAGCTCATCGTAGAGCTAGGAGTACCCGAGGGGAGTCAGAGCCTTATTCTGCAGTTGCTGGATCAGATGTGAACTTTTGGGATCTTGAAGCCATTCCTGGCACACAGCTTGGAGCCAATCAGGTACAATGAAGGAAAGAGAAAAAAGGGATCCTTCATCTTCATATTTCTAGGACAGTGCATCCGCCATGACATTGTCTTTTCCATTTTTGTAAATGATCTCATAATCATATCCAAAGAGCTTAGTCACCCATTTTTGTTGTTCCTGGGGGGAAATGCATTGTTCCAGAAAGTACTTGAGGCTTTGATGGTCTGTCTTAATTTGGAAGTGTTTCCCCAAGAGATACGGACGCCACAACTCAACTGCATGTAGAATTGCCAACATTTATTTTTCATAAATGGGTTTGCCCAGATTCTTTTCAGATAGTTGCTTGCTATTGAAGGCCAAAGGTCGACCCTCTTGCATAAGGATAGCACTGATTCCGTTCCCTGAGGCTTTACATTCCAACACAAAGGTCTTTGTGAAGTCGGGAAGGGCTTGAACCGGAGTGGTGCACATGATCGTCTTCAAGGTTTGAAAAGCTTGAGTAGCTGCTGGAGTCCAACTGAAAGAGTTCTTTTTTAGGAGAGCCATGAGAGGTGCTGCAATCTTTCCGTAGTTCTTAACGAACTTGCGATAATACCCCGTGAGGCCCAAAAATCCACGCAGGCTTTTGAGAGTCTTTGGGTGTGGTTAGTATTGCATAGCTTCAATCTTTTTCGGGTCCACCTTGATTCCATCCTTTCCCACCAGATGACCCAAGTATTCTACTTCTAAGGCACCAAAATCACATTTGGACTGTTTTAGGAAAAGTTGGTGCTGAGAGAGTAGGCAGAGAACTTGATCCACATGAGTAAGATGGTTTGTCTAGGTTTTGCTATAGATGAGGATATCATCAAAGAAAACTAAGACAAAATGACGGAGAAAAGGGAGGAAGACATGGTTCATGAGGCTCTGGAAGGTGGAGGGGGCGTTACACAAACCAAAGGGCATGACCAAAAACTCATAGTGGCCCTCATGAGTGTGAAAGGCGGTCTTGGGAATGTCGGCCTCTTTCATACATATCTGGTGATAGCCCGAGAGAAGATCAAGTTTGGTAAAGAATTGGGCACCACTCAATTCATCCAGGAGGTCATCAATGACAGGAATGGGAAATTTGTCTTTGATGGTTAGTTTGTTGAGAGCACGGAAGTTAGGAAACATTCTCCAAGAACCTTCTTTCTTCAGTACCATGACTACCAGAGAGGAGTAAGGGCTCATACTAGAATGGATGACGCCGAAAATAAGAAGTTGTTGGACCATTTTTCAATTTCATTTTTTTGTGCAAAGGGGTGGCGATATGGACGTATATTAGGGGGAAGGATTCCTGGTACAAGGGGAATGGAATGATCATGGACACCGCAGGAAGGAGGGAGTCCTTGGGGAGTGGAAAATACCATTTGATGTTTAGAAAGGAGGGCTTGGAGGTCTTGGGGCACTGGTGGGGTCTCTGTGGCTTTTATGGCGTGGAGTTGGGCAATGACACCAGAATGACCTTTTTTGAGCAGTTTTTCCATGCAATGAGAACTAATGACCTCAGGTGAACCAGCAGTGATGCCTTGAAATTTATATTGGTGGCCTCCTTGGTCAAATTTCATGGTTAAGTTTTGAAAATCCATGAGAATGGGACCCAAAGTCCTTAGCCAATCTGCACCCAACACAATGTCGCAACCACCCATGTCAATAGCAAACATATGGGATTTTAGGTGGTAGTCACCGATTTGTAGACGCACATTTTCACAGCACCTGCCACATTTCATAGAACCACCATTGGCAATCATGATTTGGAAATTGTTGACAACATGGATGTAGAAATGGGTTTCTTGGGCAATGCGACGATGAATAAAATTGTGGGTGCTGCCACTATCAACCAGAATGATGACCTTTCGGTGCTTGAGGTAATTGATTAACTTGAGGGTTTAGGGGGTAGAGAAGTCGGTGAGAGCATTGAGGGAAATAATCGGTTCCACTTCGGGAGGGTCGGAGGGAGGGTTATGTCAGTGATTTCTGGTGACTTGGGCACAAAGGGAGTGTCAACATATTCTTCCAAAATATCCTCAGAGATGGCCATAAAAAGATTTTGTTCCTTACATTTGTGGCCTGGGAAATATTTGTCATCACAATTATAACAGAGGTCTTTGAGTTGGCATTCAGCCATTTCAGCCCTGGTTAATTTTTGGATTTTAATGGGGCGGAGGGAGTAGTGGGGTTTACTGGTTTAGGGCGAGGGATAAAGGAAGGCTTACGATTTTGAGAGGAAACAATTTGTTGTTCTTCTTTAGCTTTTTTGGTAGCCTCCACCCAAGTTGTAGGTCGAGCCATGAGGACATGGGCTCGAATCTCCTCCGTGAGGCCACTGATAAAACACTCTCGAAAGAAAGCACCAGTCATGCCCTCTATTCGAAAAGCCAGACGCTCAAATGTAGCTAAGAAGTATTCTACTGTGCCTAATTACTTCAATTTTTTCAAACGACCCAAATGGCCGGTGTCAGTGTCAAAGCGTTCATAAAGCTCAGCCACAAATTGGGTCCAAGAAATATACCCTTGACGGGAAGTTTTTCTCCATTGCCACCATTGCCAACGTTCTTGATCTAGATGGAGAACACCATACCGAAGTTTGGCCAAGTCATCTGTAATGTTGTAGAGAGAGAAATAATGTTCCATTTGGG